>LQNS02000210.1:1011933-1028367 GCA_001587735.2 Parhyale hawaiensis
ACTCGCCCAAAGGACAGGGAGACAGGTCGTCCAAAAAATTTTGCCTTCATTGTGTTCACTCACGCAGTCTCAGTGCCATATGCCATACACCTCACCAGTGGCATCAGGCTCTTTGGACGGCCTCTGAAGTCCCAGCAGCGTAACAATGTTGACATGCCTCACTATTTAAGTGTTGGCATACACAGCATCGACTGTGAAGATAGGCTGCAGCGCACCCTGGATGGTACACTTGATCCTGATGACGAGCAGTATACCAATCATCATGAGCAGAGGAAGCAGAAGAGAAATGATCAGAGACGTGGCAGTGGTGGGTTCACACCCAAGCCTCTTGATCCAAATCAGGTGTGGAAAAATAACATTGATTATCAAGCACAGCGGGAGACAAACCACTTCATGTCAAATGCTATGATTGGTGGGCACCAGTCTCACATGGCTCCTGGGGGGACCCACCATCAAAGAAGTCACGGCAGTAGTAGCCCACAGTCATTCCATCTCAGCAACTCCGGCAGCCCACGCTCTGCTAGCCACTACCATCAAATGAGCAACAATATCCTTAACCAAATGAGTAGTGGAAGTGATGTGAGAAGCAGATTAGGTAGTGGTGGTAACTATCGCAGTACTCGTGATGAACGTGGTGGCGCTTACAGCCCGTATCCCACAGCGGGATCATATGATGGTGGTCGTAAGAATTCTGGAGGTGACAGATATTACAACAGTAATAGAAATCGTGGTGGTGGTAGCTATGACAGAAACACCAACAGAAATTACCAAGGTGATGACGATTATTCTAACTATGGGAACCAAAGTGGTGGTGGTGGTGGTCAGTATCACTCATCCAGAAGTAAATCTCGTCAGAGAAATCACAGCTATGATAATTATGGAAACTACTACCACGAGTGATTTATTGTAGCCCTTCAGGGTTTTAATGGATATTTCTTTATGTTGTGTGGCAGTTTCTAAATTCAACTTTTGCTGAACCTTAAAGGATGCGCCTGCTCTGTATAGATTTTATAACATGCTGTAACAACTATTCAAAGTACAATTATAATATGTGTGCAGTCAGTAACTGTACATATTTAGGTACCTGCTAGCTACCTCTGCCTCATCGCCATTACACTTGTGTGAGTGCACCGCCATACAAAAAATTTGCTGCATCAGCGATCGTTTTTGTCAGCATTTTTCATAAAATTTGGAGCAATTTGCAACACAAAGTGTTTTATATCTACGCGGAGTCGCGTGTGTTAAGTCCGACTCTGACTCCAATCCCTCTAGATTCTCCTACTGCAACGCCTGGTTGGTCCTCAAATTTTTTCATAGCTACTTCAAGTCTTTCATGCAATCAAATATGATTGACCATTGATTTTATCCTACAGCTTTTTACCAATTTTACCAAAATATACACACACACACACACACACACACACTAAGCTGAAGAGAGTATTTTGATTACATTTACAGTGATATTTAGCTTCATTAGTACCATTGACAACATTAAATTATCATACATTTGTAATTCATAAATAACTAGAGCACTCTGAAAACGCATAGCTACCTACACAAGCAATGTAATGTAAATGAAAAATTTTAATTGATCCTGAAATTACTATGTATTTCTTCTTTATCATCATCAAGATTTGGTGCAGTAATAACAGCCTCTGTATTTCACTTGAAGATCCATTTGTAACTTTTCAAGTTATGTTCTGAAAACAATAGTCAAACACACAAACAGGCAAACTGATCACCAATATTTGTTCGTTGGTGCCTTGTAAAACTTCTAACAATTCCTTCAAAGATCATGAAGATCTATTGATAACATTTTGAGTTACACTTCTGATAAACATTTTGACCGACGATGATGAAATGGACGAACAGATCATAACTAAAATTTGGTATATAATTGATGCTTTTTAACATTTCTAACAATTCTTACAAACTTCATGAACATTTGTTCGTAACTTTCAAGTCATGTTACTGAAAAAATAAAAATAAACAGAGATAAACAAATGCATGGATCAACAGAAAAAATAGCGTCATTTGCTCTTAGTAATAACCTCACAGTTCCTGCAAATTTCATAAAGATCAGTCTATACCGTTTTGAGTTACGTTACCGAGAAAAGAAAGCAGACAAATGGTTGAACTGATCTTCCCCAAAAGCTAATCATATGTTCCTCCTAATATACTTAGCAATCATTGTACAATTCATTAAGATCCATTCACACCTTTTTGAGTTATCTTGGTGGCAGACAAACTTGATAGAAATCTAACCTGCTTGACGGAGGAAGTTATGTAGAAAAACTTTATACAGGCTAAGCACTGAATGAAAAATATACACCAGCTTAAGGTTGAGACAATATTTTGTTGGCATTTGCAATGGCATTCATTCTTATTTACTCTATTTGGGACTGAAATTATCAAATTAGTTTATAGCTAATACGTTGAAAGCCTTTGGCATGACACAGCATGGACTATCTTGGCACTCCATAGTCAGTAGTAAACACATGGATTAACTCAAAAACAATATGCAGTAGAACCCTGTTTTGCTGGACTTTTTGGGCTTTTCCAAGTTTTTTTTTGGAATGGTCCGGCGAACTGAAATCTATCTAGAAAACACCGAAAACTTTGGCATTTGCCGGGAAAGTATAGCAAATAGAAGTGCGTGGTTTCAAAAAGTTTCACTCTTTCAAAAAATGCTAGAAAATTGTTTCAATTTACCGGATCGACATCCGGCGAACGGGTTTTTCAGCAATGGAGATTTTTGCGTATTGCTGGAAAATTCAGTTTTCCAGAAGAGGCTTCCCCTTTGCTATCCAGCAAAACAGGGATCTACTGTATTTTTATTCACCTTTGCAACTTTTGCATCATTTTTGCAACTCAAGACCGGAAATAATTAATGAATTAAAAAAATAAAAATATTTTTTAAAGTGGTTTTCCTGAGTTGGTGTTTGGCTCTAAATTCTGATGCGGACTCCTGGAGTAAGTGGCTTTCCAACTCTTCCTCAAATCTTTCAACTCCAGCCCTCTCAGAGTCCCAACCCTGCTAGCTGGCCAGTCTAGGTGGCGTGGACCGTGCCTACTCCCCAGTCAATCAGTGTTGACTGGGCTACAAAAGCTCAGCATTGGCATGGATTGTGCTCGTACTACGAGGTTCTGTTGTGTTTCTTTGTGGACAAAGCCAACACTGGTGAAGTATATAATTCCATGTGATGTTTTATTTACCTTATACGGTAGCTAATTTTAATACTTTTTACTTTCATATTTTCTTTTTCATTGAGTATTATGAACCTCTTTAGATGATATGTAGTCTATTTTAATTCCAGAAAACGCTTGATTGTTAGATCATCGCCATTTTATTTCAATTTTTTTTTTTTTTTTGCCTATGCCATAGGTAGCCAATGAAAATCTCTCTGCCAGTAGAATAATTTTTCTTCATTATCTTCTCTCCTTTTTATTTTGTTTTTTGTCATTCCTTTATAATCTAGTACATACAATGATTCAATAACTTCAAATTTTCTATGCAACTCCAGTGAAAACGACTTGGAACTCGCAGACCCACGAAAATTAAAATTGGATTAACATTGTAGATTATGCTTTGAATAACTACAGTAGGCTATATCTCTGAGGATGTTTGGACCGTTAAGCATAATGTCATTTAATTAATATAGTGGAATCAGAGAACAACAAAATACAGCAAACATTTATTGGCTCACGTGCTGTCAGTACTCACCACATACAGTAAATTTTCTTATCTAGCTAACTCTCATGAATCTATTTTACACTAGCCTCGAATGTTTACAGTGAATTGATGTAGCTAACTAATCTTAGCTGCAATAATTGTTTTTCAGAAAAATTTAACGTTTTTTATGAGGAAAAAGTGACATTGGGGGTAACTATATTGTAGCTAATTAAACTTTTTAAATTAAATGATTTAGCTAATGGTTCAATAAAATGTATATTTTTCCTCCTAAAGCTTTATATAAGTTATCAATCCATATTATCAATGCCATAACACGAATAAAATATTGTCATAGAAGCTTCAATCATCATGAACTAGTCAGAGGTCCATGCTCAAACCAGCAGGAGGTCCATAGATTGACGTGAACCACCAATCGGAAACCCTGCTCCAGTAGGGAGCGAAAGAATTGTGAACAACTGTAAAGCTACCACTTTGTTTCGTCATATTCATATCTCTTACAAAAAACGTCAAATGATGAACTGTGGCCATGTTCTATCCAAATTTTTAAATTTGCCTCTTGAAGAGGGAATGATATAGCTGTAGCTAATTGGTTGTTTTAACAATTATGAGGAGCTGGGTTGCAAAACTGGAGTTGGATAATTTGAAGGAGAGTCGAAATTCCTCTGCTCCAGGAGTCTGAGTTGGAATTTAGTGCCCAACTCCAACTCCTGAATATCATTTTATGTAATATTTCAATTTTTGTCAAATTTATTCAGAAAATTTGGTCCCATTTTGTAATAAATAAAAGATTTCGAAGACTAGGAGTTGGAGTCGGATGTGAAACATCTGACTCCGCTACCCTGATGGCCCTGCCACAATATGTTTGAGCATCACGTACTCAAGGGTCCCGAGTGACTTCTCCGCAGGGGATATAGCATCTGGCCGCAGTTCCTGCTGACGAGGTTAGTTTTGTAAAGTTAGGTAGGCTCTCAAACAATACTTCCCCTTCTGTTTCGGGAGGTGGGCTGCCGATCGAGGTGGCTGACCTATTCCCGCTAGNGGTACGTCCCACGTATAACTCCAGCGGGCTTCTGAGCTGGCCGGCATAGTCGCTAGGGCCTTTTATAGACAATCGCACAGAGGGTGCAAGGCAATGGTGCCGCCTAAGCTAGGCAACCAGGTAAAGCTACCACTGTGTTTTGTCATATTCATATCTCTTACAAAAAACGTCAAATGATGAACTGTGGCTATGTTCTATCCAAATTTTTAAATTTGCCTCTTGAAGAGGGAATGAGAAAGCTGTAGCTAATTGGTTGTTTTTAACAATTATGAGGAGCTGGGTTGCAAAACTGGAGTTGGAGGATTTGAAGGAAAGAGAGTCGAAATTCCTTTGCTCCAGGAGTCTGAGTTGGAATTTAGAGCCCAACTCCAACTCCTGAATACCATTTTATGTAATATTTCAATTTTTGTCAAATTTATTCAGAAAATTGGTCCTATGCTGTAATAAATAAAAGATTTTTAAGACCAGGAGTTGGAGTCGGATGTGAAACATCTGACTCCGCTACCCTGATGACCCTGCCACAATATGTTTGAGTATCACGCACCCAAGGGTCCCGAGTGCCTTCTCCGCAGGGGATATAGCATCTGGCCGCAGTTCCTGCTGACGAGGTTAGTTTTGTAAAGTTAGGTAGGCTCTCAAACAATACTTCCCCTTCTGTTTCAGGAGGTGGGCTGCCGATCGAGGTGGCTGACCTATTCCCGCTAGACATCTACTTTCTTGTATTTCGTTTCCTTCTCCTGTGCGGCGTAACTGAGCGACAGCGTTCAGCTGCGCCCGGGGGTTGGAGATGCTCTACTTGCGCCTTTTTCCTGTCAGTAGCGCACTGACCACTCTGAGACCTACCGGCAGAACAGCCGAGACCAAAGTCATTGACAATTTAAAACGCGCCCTAGTCGGCGCACGCGCCTGTGGTTAAACACAGGAATAGTTCGGCGCGATATAGGCAGTGTGCCACTGAAGCGCTAGTAAAAACGTCTACTACTACTAGGCCTACTACCCTGATGAGTTCTGCATTGCTTTCTGCCTTATATTTATTTACTAGCTCGAACCTGCAGAAGTTCCACAGACCAAAAGCAACGTGTTCGAAGGAGCTCTCAGACCTGTACTATGCATCCGAATTGTAAAAATTTGTTCAAAGTCCAACCGCAAATATTCCTTTGACCGGGGTGTAGTATGTAGCAATTTACATTTTTAGCCTACTTGCTCTTGTTATTCCCTTTGGAGATGATATCTCATTGAGGATAGGTACCCTGATTTTCCCCTACGTAATAGCTATTAAAAGCCTACCAAGGGTACTTTGTAAGGCAGGAAGGAAGAAACGTAGGGAGGAACAAGCACAATTATAATGTTTTTGGTATTTACGTTGATGCAACTTTGTTGTCATAAGATAGTGAGGAAATGTGCTTATTTTCATCATTACTATCAGCTAGCTATTTCTTTACTAAACTATGAAATAAGCTTGTGTTGGCACTGCTTATTTCCTCTATCAAGGACTATATACCTAGTTGAGCTTACCGTGATACAAGTACATGGATTTCAGCAGTTGAGTACAGTGGCTGCCTGATATCAATACTGCATTGTTACCGCACCTCAGAAACCAATCTTGTAACAGTAATGAAACTTGTATTTTCAACAGTGTAAACAAGAAATTGTGGTGCATAAAATTTCAGTTTTTTGTTTACAAAAGGTATAAAAAGTTATCAAACATTATCAATTAAAAAGTATTCATAGCAATCTAAAAGTAGCTATATATAATTATGTTCATACCAAACAGATTACAGCGAAGTAATACTGTAATCTGTTCTAGCTATACGTACCCTTTTTGCTGAGCCCAATGCCTGTCGTATTGCATATATAACTGTGTTTATACAGCTATTATGTGGAATTTGTGTTCATGCTTCTTTTTGGAGATTTCCAGCTCATTTTTTTATTTATTTTTTTTTTGTGTCTTGCGCACAGGCTGTCAATTGGATTGAGGTTTGTCCACCGACTGATGGCCTTTCTAAAACATTAACCTTTCTTTGAATTAACCGTTTCGTCACATCTTTTGGGCTGAGCTCTTGCTTTATGTTGAGTTGGAACATTCATTTTCATCCAAGTCCAGGGTTCCTCGTATCCATCTTGAAGTATAAGTACCTATGTTCCTCAAGGATCGATTCTTATAGCTAAGTTTTTCTCACGCTACGGTACTTCGCTAGGGGGAAGAGTGTTGGAAGTGCACCAAATGCAGAGAAGCAGTTCTATAATATGGCTCCTCCACCATGGGGTTACTCAGAAAGTCAGCTTTTCCACGTGTCCTCTAAACATCCCTCCTATCATTCTGACGAAACAACTTGCATATTGGTTTTTATTAAATAATTTTGAATTGCGTCGTGATTCAGTCTCTTTGTCCACACGTTCACTGAGCTTTTAAACAAACGTTCTTTAGCAGCAATGTCTTCTTTGGCATTTCCGTAAAACTGTTTATACTTCTTACAGAATATTGGCCATAGTACTCGTACTAATGTTAGTAGGTACCTTCTGCTAAGCGCTTTTGCAAGTCTTCCTTTGTTAGCCAAGGGCTAAGTTCAGTCACTTTGATTATCGTCACGACGGCATAAGGGAGAATTTTTCCGGACGACTTATTATTGGGAGAATTGTTGGACACCCAAATTCTTTATATTTTATATTATCAATTGAACTGTCAATTTTGCCGCATGCAATTGGTTGGATATTTTTCTGTAGCCTATGCCAGTTCATGCTTACCGGCAATGCAGTTTTTCATGTCGGAAGGAATTTATTAGCTACCTTTTGCCGTGATGTCAAATTCCATTATGACCAACTACTTAAAATCACTGTAAAAGAATACCTACTCTACAAAATGTTAGTTTTGAAAGTTCTTAGGTACCTTATCTAGAAGTAAACTTCATTGTATAAGTGTGAATTGAACTTTGAGTAGTACCGTAGCTAATTGACCAGTATCTTGATAATAGCCTACATACATTGGTATGAATACTCTTTGATTTCTAGTATTGAGTTAGTTTTGCAGGAACATAAATCTGAATTTTTGTGTGCCTCAACTCTTCTACAGTGTTGAAAATACAGTATTGTACGGTGTGTGCAAGTTCCATTGCCCTGATGTGACTAGTTTCTATTGTAAGTAGGTAGCTATAGTAAAAGAATGGATCCTCTCGGTAGGCACTGTACCTACAATCTTGCTTGTGTGCTGTTTGCTTACTCATACACGATGATGGCTGACTTAAACAGCTACTAGTACCTATATGTATCAAAGAGATCTGTAATGTTTACTGCTTCTACGGATGTTACTGTAACCGGTATTGGTTCTGTAACCTGGGAGAACCTTGTAATGTTTGTCTTGCTTTGGATTTGTTCACTTAGCTGCATAGTAGTCTGCTATTTTGTTTGGTTGTCATCATCCAGGGATTATTTTCTGCTTAGTTGATGCAGCCATGGACGCGGTTATAGGAGTCTTTTTGTAGTCACACTAGTAATCAGAATCACCGTAATCATGATCATCCTGATCACTAAATAGTACAGGAACGGTCAGTGATTTTGTAAACAAACCAGAGACGCCTTGTTTATCTACAAAAATAAATGTTTTATCATATTTACACGGAATATGGTGGAGAATGGATTTCTTCAGAATTTTAACCTATTTTGAAGTCGATGCATAACTGAACTAACAGTATTTGACGCATTTTGAACACTGCACAGGCATAAAACTTATGAAACTATACTCTGGAAGTCGATATTACAAACAATCACTAAAACAATTTTCAAAATATGCTTAAATATCTGAAAACATCAAGAATTTGCCTTTCATATTTTGAATTTTTGCTTGTCTAACGGCTGCAATCACTCAGTGATCACGCATGATCAGCCCGTTAGGGAAATCACGGTGCAATTAAGTTACACCACTGGTCACTGTTAGTTGCTATCTGATTCACGTCAAAAAGTGGCCACAAAAACGCACGGATCATGCGGAATCATCCGCAAGGTGGTCACAAAAAGACGCCTTATGTTGTTTGGTTGGTGCAGCCGTGGATGTTATTCTCTTATTATTATACTGTACTCCTAGTTTAACCACCGCTTATTTTTCTCATTGATACAGTTACGTTCCAGGATGTTCCTCCGCTTCTTGATGAAATTTAATGCAAATGTGGCTGCCCACTACTTGTAAATCTCAATTGTACAAATAACTCTGCCATTATAGCTGCACAGTAGTAATTGGAGCTCGCTTGCTTGAACCGTCGAAGTTGATCAAGCCACGCCCACTCATCCGAAGCCATGGACAAGAGCTTTGGTTTCACCATTTTAAAACGTGTTGCAGGTGTTGAATGCAACCCAAGTATGCTCGAGACGGCTGGAAAGTCCACATTACCGGGCGTGGTAGAGTTTTCGTCATGGGTTCCAGTTTTGCGCCTAAAATTGGATTCAACGGGACACATCCAAGGCACCTGTCTGAGTGGGCTTGGTATAGATAGACTCGGACGAGCCAGACGAACGAGCTTGCAATTTGTAGTCTCTGTAAATATTAGCCTTTGTAGCTAGGCTAGTACTCGCGCCCAGTCATAGTTTGGGATCGTGAACAAAGGTTTGAGCTAAGCGTACCTACAAGTTTAAGTTAGGGAGCGGAGTTGGATGTACAAAGTTAGACTTCGGGATTTCAACAATTTCTGACTCAGATTCCTCAAACCCCGAAAATGCCAACTCCAACTTTTTTCGTAACAAAAGAGGTATATTTTCACCTAACCCAAATTTCATTTTCGCCAGTTTCAGGCTCCCCTTCATAAAGCCCAGAATTTACAGACTCCGATTCAGCAACCATGGTCTAAACTTGTGTCGTGTTCTGTTAGAGCAAAGAGGTTTGATAGGAACAGGCAGCAAGTGGTCTAGAATAGAGAATGAAGAGCTCTCTAAGCTTTCCCGTGACGAGGGTTGCTCCGAAGCATCGATGAGAGCTACAGGAATGCGAGGTTGAGCTTCGTACCACGTGTAGAATGCGCACAACCTCCAGTTGGTATAGTTAGATACTTCCGTGGAAGTAATGTAAGTGGAGCACACTTGAGCGAGACTTTTGCCACACTTTCACATTCGGTATACAGAATGGCGACTGCCAAGATTACGGCTCTCGCTGCGGCGTGGAAACAAGAGAACCTTCGCGAGTCTGTCTTTCAAAAAGTCTGTACTCTCCCTTTCTATTAAACCTCCTTGTGAGAGACGACAGTAGAGATGATGGGTGCGTAAATGTCTGATGGTACAGCCCACATTCAGCAGATAGCGATTTTAGGGGCTGTGCGACATACTGTAAATGTTGGACTCAGTCTAGTTGTACGTATGCAGGTGTAATTTACTTGGTTGTTACCAAAAGGGTCATCACGCAATAACAAGAAGATTACGGAAAAGTATCTGTAAAATGTTTACGTAATCTATAATCACTGCAATATATTTTTGTATTTTCCCGAACTGATGATATTCTGTTGGTAAATTTGTCCAGTTTTTAGAACTACTCTCCTGCTCTTAGTACCTTCGAATTTATACGAACAAGGACGAGTTTCCTCGTCATTCATCCCAACGCGTTCGCTCATCCACTTGTCCGAATGATTTGCTGTGCCCTTGAAAAAGCGGAAAAGTGTAGTTTTTCTTTTAATTTTAGTTTTCCCCAAACTTGAAAAGAAATCTTTAACTTGCCTAGTTATGCTTGCAGAGGAAACTAATTTTATGGCTAACATTTTGATAACTTTTAGCGTCGAGCACCAAGTTGTGTTGATAACGACGCTACTAAAGGGCTACATTTGGACGAGTGAACGCGGGGATACGACGGACGTGTGAACACGCTCAAAGCGCATCGCTCCGCTAGTTATCTTCTTTTTTGCTATTATATTCTTGATCGTGCGTGGAAATTGTTTTGCAAATTTTCATAAAGTAGGCAACTCATACAATCGATTTCCGTGAAATGAACTTAATTTCTGTCCCTAATAATAACCGTAGCAAAGTGTATTTTAGGTACCACGAGATGGGCACCAAAACTAAGCTGGGCTGGCCTACGTGTTTATTTCCGAGAAGTACCGGTAGATCCCTAAATTGAGATAGAATAAGATAAGCTTGAAAGCAGGCGATGATTCCTAGTTTTCCATAAAGGTTCATACGGTGCAATATCCCTCTTATCTTTCTGCATTCTTATACGTCTGCACGAAGATACCTACATACTTGGCTTACACGAAAAAAGCTGGTTTCGTTGGTGGTATGCCCACTTGAAATCGTCCGCATATTTTGCTTGGAAACTGAACCCTCGCTTGAAGTTCAGTGTGAAATTCAAAGTTTAATCATAAATTGAAAAACGCATAAGTGAACTAAGTGAGAGGCTCAGCGTTCTTCGTAGAGGACGTTTCAAATAATAGTATTCTTACAAGCGAAAGTCTCACAGGGTTCGCGCTTTACCGGTGGCTGAGGAAAGTTTTCATAGGAATAGCATAATGAAACCAACCAAAAGATGGTCACTTGTCGGTTAGGAGTTAAAAATCTTGACCGTGAGAAAACGCGCGGAAGCTGGTGGCCAGCTTGGTAGAAGCTACTGGTAGTTTCTCACGCGCCCAGGGCAGTGTTTTAAAAATGGGGAGAGGGGTTTGGGGCTGATGAGTAATGGTCCCGTGACCTTGGACGCGTCTAGTCGTGTGGAGAGGTCTTTAGCTGCGTTCTAATCGTTCAACCTACTTTGTTTCTATAGAAAATTCACCTATCACAGGTGCAGAGTTATTGGAATTGTTTGGTTTTCAGTTTCGTTGGAAAACAGACTTGCCCTTCGTCAAAAAACCCTTATTGTACATTCCTACTGGTTCGTCTGTGGGCGGGCAAACTCTACATTGCTTTGAGACTCTTAATGCTAATAAGACTGGTTTCAATATGTAAATGAACTTCAGGCTAGTCGTGTCGAGTACTGTCGATCTATTTGTCGTACTCTCCTTCCCTCCACTCAGTAGAAATTATGTTTTTTATGAAGGTTAACTAGGTAAACCTAGCTTTTACTATCACCGATGGGGTTTGTATAATAAAATTTACTCTACAACCAAATTGATGGACATTTATTATCCCCGCAGTCTTTTAAGAAATGTGTTCAGCACCGGTCTTCTCTGAAACATATGTTCATGAAAGTACAAAATGTGAGACTTCTCAGGTTCCTGGAATAAGTTTCCTTGCTAGTGATTCAAGATTGGTTCAATAGTCATTTTCATCAACGCCCTCGCTTATCCACATGTCCGAAAGAGTTACAGTGCCCTAGAAATAGCACAAAAATGCCTTTTTTTCTGAGAGTTATTTCATTTTACTCCAAGTGTGAAGAAATATAGGAAACTTGCCCAGTGACACTTGCAAAGGAGATTGATTGGACAGTTAAAATATTGACAACTTATTATGGCATACACAAAGCAGAGCTGACAACGACTCAACAAAACCTTCGGACGAGTTGATGAGCGAACGCGTTGATACGAGTGAACTCGGCCCAAGATTCATCAATGCATTCGGAAAATCCGCTGAATGATCACTTTGCAATATCTAATGTGAGAATTGGCCTAAGTATGAGTGTACAATTATCTTTGGACACAGCGCTACAAATGCGTCAGTAAATTAAGACAGCAAATTCTAAATAATCATATGAAAATGCCATGTCAGCCATGACGGTTCATATACTCAACGACTTCTGGGACAGCCTGACTACATGTGCTAGTCGAAGCAGGGCCCATTGCACCTTACCCGAAGGGTTGTGGTGAAAGTTTCGCTCTCGTGAAAACCGACGTCTATGTCTCGGGGAAACCCCAGAATATCTGGCCGCCCCAGGTCTGTGGCACAACCTGTTCATCTTCATCTGGGTGTGGAATAGAGGAATGCGGTAATAAACAGCAGAAAAACAAAGATGTGGAGACAGGCCCAGATAGTCCGAGACACGAATGACTTGAGAACGAGAAAAATGAAAGGCGGGTATCGCTGTGGCAGCTATGCATCAAGCAACGCCTAAGTAGCCGAGGCTGCGATAAATTGAGACCTCGCACGACCATCCAATCAACTGTCGCAAAAAGGTAGAATCTGAGAGCTTATTTGAAGTAAAGTAACGTTAATTATAAAAGTCAATGTAACTATTTCAAGTATCCAATCCTCATGCCTGCCTGACGGCAACACTCAAAAGCTCCAAAACAATGAGGCTTCACGTGTCGCNAAAATCAAGCACACGCGTCCGACCAACAGATCGATCGGACGATGCATCGTACGACCAAAACACCCATTCACACGATCGGAGTTTTCATCCGATCTGAGGTCTGACGATTTATCTGACGATTGATCTGAACGTGTAAACCAAGCTTTATACGCCTGCTTGGCTCACACGGAAAGAGCTGGTTTCGTTGGTGGTATGCCCACTTGAAATCGTCCGCATATTATGCTTGGAAACTGAACCCTCGCTTGAAGTTCAGTGTGAAATTCAAAGTTTCATCATAAATCGAAAAACGCATAAATGAAGTAAGTGGGAGGCTCACCGTCCTTCGTAGAGGACGTTTCAAATAATAGTAATCTTACAAGAAAGCGAAAGTCTCAACAGGGTTCGATCTTTACCGGTGGCTGAGGAAAGTTTTCATAAGAATAGCATAATGAAACCAACCAAAACATGGTCACTTGTCGGTTAGGAGTTGAGAAAATCTTGACCGTGAGAAAACGCGCGGAAGCTGGTGGCCAGCTTGATAGAAGCTACCGGTAGTTTCTCACGCGCCCAGGGCAGTTTTTAAAAAATGGGAGAGGGGATTGGGGCTGATGAGTAATGATCTCGGGAACACCCCCCCCCCACAGGTCTATACTTATGGCCTCTTCACACGATGGGGCATGTCCCAGGAACATGGTCGTGGTACAGTGACAGTGTCCGCGTTTGCTTCCACACGAATAGGGGCTGCACCAGACATGAAAGTGCGGGTGATTGAAATACTTGAACGGCAACGCGCCCCATTTTGTCCTTGAAAATGTGCCCTAGCTAAATCACAAGGTGACGCGTCCCTTCTCAACCCGTCTGTGCTATGTCCACTGACAAGTAGGGCATGCCCTGCTCTCTTAACAGATAGAGAGCTAGAAAGAGAGTATAATCTGACGAATCACAGGTCATGACTTTGGACACGTCTAGTCGTGTGGAGAGGCCTTTAGCTACGTCCTAATCGTTCAACCTACTTTGTTTCTATAGAGAATTCACCTATCACAGGTGCAGAGTTACTTGAATTGTTTTGTTTTCACCGTTGCGTTGGAAATACAGACTTGGCCTTCGTAAAAAAAAACCCTTATTGTACATTCCTATTGGCTCGTCTGTGGGCGGGCAAACTCTACATTGCTTTGAGACTCTTAATGCTAATAAGACTGGTGTCAATATGTTAATGAACTTCAGGCTATTTGTGTAGAGTACAATCGATCCATTTGTCGTACTCTCCTTCCCTCCACTCGGTAAAACTTTGTTGTTTATCAAGGTTAACTAGGTAAACCTAGCTTGTACTATCACCGATAGGGTTTGTATAGTAAATTTTATTCTACAGTACAACCAAACTGATAGACATTTATTATCCCCGTAGTCTCTTGAGAAATGTGTTCAGCACCGGTCTTCTCAGAAACCTATGTCCATGAAAGCACAAAATGTGAAACTTCTCAGGTTCCTGGAATAGTGATTTAAGATTGGTTTATTCGTCATTCTCATCAATGCGCTCACTTATCCACATGTCCAAAAGAGTTACAGTGCCCTAGAAATAGCACAAAAATGCCTCTTTTTCCGAGCGTATTTCATTTACTCCAAGTGTGAAGAAACTTCCAGTGACACTTGCAAAGGAGATTGATTGGACAGTTAAAATTTTGACAACTTATTATGGCACACACAAAGCAGAGCTGACGACTCAACAAAACCTCCGGACCTGTCGATGAGCGAACGCGTTGATACGAGTGAACTCTGCCCAAGATTCATCAATTCATTGGGGAAAATCCGCTGAATGATCACTTTGCAATATCTAATGTGAGAATTGGCCTAAGTACGAGTGTACGACAATATATCTTTAGACACAGCGCTACAAATGCATCAGTAAATTAAGACAGCTAATTCTAAATCATATGAAAATGCCATGTCAGCCATGACAGTTCATATACTCAACGATTTCTGGGACAGCCTGACTACAATGTGCTAGTCGAAGCCGGGCCCATTGCACCTTACCCGAAGGGTTGTGGTGAAAGTTTCGCTCTCTTGAAAACCGACGTCTATGTCTCTGGAAACCCCAGAATATCTCTGGCCGCCCAGGTCTGTGGCACAACCTGTTCATCCTCATCTGGGTATGGAATAGAGGAATGCGGTAGTAAATAGCAGAAAAACAAAGATGTGGAGACTGGCCCAGATAGTGCGAGACACGAATGACTTGAGAACAAGAAAACTGAAAGGCGGGTATCGCTGTGGCAGCTATGCATCAAGGAACGCTTAAGTACCAGAGGCTGCGATAAATTGAGACCTCGCACGACCATCCAATCAACTAGTTTGCTCAGCTGGTTGTCATGCGTTTCGCCTCTAACACCACTGCATGCCTACTAAAAAAAATGGCACCAAAATTGTAGCAGTTACGCCAGCTTGCTCTTAGGAGCACTGTCATGCCTAATGCTTCGGGTATCGGCTAATCCTCAAGGGCGCCGATACTCAAAGCTTTATCATCTATATTGAATAGTTTAAGCCTCATTCTCCACAACAAAGGCGATCTAACAGGACGAAAAATAGGGATATAGTGCGTGCAACTACGTTGATAGAAATGTGGAACCCATGCAAGAGGGTGTTCTCACCGAGGATCACAGGAAGAACGAACGAATCGGGATAGAAGAAACAAAACGGCACCAAGTGATAAGTGTAGCCAGGAACATGAACTGGAAAGCAAGCAAAATTAAAGTGGGCACGAAAGACAGACGTGATGGAGGCCTAGTTAAAGCTATGTTAATCTACAGTTAAGGTGGTCTTGGGGAAGGTAAATGGACGAACCATACTAATCTTAACCGACTACAAGCTTTACGCATTGCGCTCATAAAACTGACTGCAAAGCAACTGCTCTCAGGAAACTAGTTCATTCGACTATTTTTGCTCGACGGGCTGACACGATTCTCGAATCGTAACGTTAGTACTTTGTGGGCAAGCTTACGAATTGTTCAGTTATAGTCAGAAAATTCAAGTCTCCGTTTCCGAGCAAAACTACAGTATATCACAGAGGAAAGAGCAAGGGACATATAGATGTCGATTGGAACAGGGAACCCATGCACGAAGGTGTTCCCAAACATGATCAATGCGCATGGGAACAGCAACTCGGGAAAGAAGAGGACGAACAGAATAAAGCATGAGCAAGTAGGAATATGAAATCGGGAAGAAAGCAAGTGAGCACGAAAGACAGACGGCCCGAAGGCCTAGCTAATGGCTGAGGTAACCTAGATGGCGCTCTCACAACCACTTTCCGGGTAGCACTTGTGCCAAAAGCTGGTCGCAGCACCCCGTGCAGGCGAGGCGGCAGGTGTGCGCCAGAGCGAGTGCGTTCGTGCATACGTATGTATAGCTTGTAGACGCCCACGCCCTTTCTGAAGTTGCCACATACCACTATTCTACAGACCATTCTTTGTCGAAATGAGTTTATTTCGATAAAAAGCATACCAGAACCATACTAAAAGTTAT
>LQNS02000210.1:1041624-1052611 GCA_001587735.2 Parhyale hawaiensis
ATGCTTCGGGTACCTGCAAATCCTCGAGGGCGCCAATACTCAAAGCTCTATCATCTATATTGAATAGTTTAAGCCTCATTCTCCACAACAAAGGCGATCTAACAGGACGAAAAATAGGGACATAGTGCGTGCAACTACGTTGATAGAAATGTGGAACCCATGCAAGAGGGTGTTCTCACAGAGGATCACAGGAAGAACGAGCGAATCGGGATAGAAGAAACAAAACGGCACCAAGTGGTAAGTGTAGCCAGGAACATGAACTGGAAAGCAAGCAAAATTAAAGTGGGCACGAAAGACAGACGTGATGGAGGCCTAGTTAAAGCTAAGTTAATCTACAGTTAAGGTTGTCTTGGGGACGGTAAATGGACGAACCATACTAATCTTAACCGACTACAAGCTTTACGCATTGCGCTCATAAAACTGACTGCAAAGCAACTGCTCTCAGGCAACTAGTTCATTCGACTATTTTGGCTCGACGGGCTGACACGATTCTCGAATCGTAACGTTAGTACTTTGTGGGCAAGCTTAAGAATTGTTCAGTTATAGTCAGAAAGTTCAAGTCTCAGTTTCCGAGCAAAACTACAGTATATCACAGAGGAAAGAGCAAGGGACATATAGATGTAGATTGGAACAGGGAACCCATGCACGAAGGTGTTCCCAAACATGATCAATGCGCATGGGAACAGCAACTCGGGAAAGAAGAGGACGAACAGAATAAAGCATGAGAAAGTAGGAATATGAAATCGGGAAGAAAGCAAGTGAGCACGAAAGACAGACGGCCCGAAGGCCTAGCTAATGGCTGAGGTAACCTAGATGGCGCTCTCACAACCACTTTTCGGGTACGATATCCTGTTTTCCGGTTGCGGTAGCCCGGTTTTGGCATAATTGCGAGTTAGCGACACACCCCTGGCTTGTGCGCTATCTCTTCGCATATCCACGTTTTCGAAACTCTGTTCAACACATGAAGTGCATCGAGAGCAATAAGTCTTATTAGGACTATGGGAGAAACCGTGCTAATACAGTATGTTACCTTTGATTATGCAAATACAATTTTTTTACTTCATTTTTCAAGACTAGGGTAACTTTGAAATATCAATATTAACTAAATTTATGGCTATGTTACAATTACAAACAGCGCTTGTGAAATAAATTTTAAAGCTATTTGCCAAGTTTGTCATACAATTTGCTTATTTACGAGTGCTTTACTTGTTACCTCAGATTGTGCCAAAAGTTAAAAAAAAAAAGACATAAAGAGGAAATAAATACAAGTGTACAGGAATATTTTTATTAAGCGTCCAAAACAAAGAAATTACAACCAAAATAATTCAATAAACACTGAAATAAGTGTTCAGTAGTGGTAAATATAGCAAGTTAATTTTGAGCATGGCAACCTCAATTTTTCATGATCTTTATAAGGCGATTATCAACAGACTTGTCAGGTTTGATATTTCAGATGGTTAATAGAATCTGCAGCTTTTTTACTGCATTCCACTGGCTTACTTTGCTCGAAAACTGCTGACGATCTTCTTAGACCTTCCTTTTGTTCATTGCCCAGAGGTTCTCAATAAGATTGAAATCTGAGCTATTTGCAGGCCAGGTCATAATCCTTTTTTATATAAATCCTCCATCCGCAAGCCAGTTAGCAGTGTACTATGCTCGGTGTGAGGGAGCGTTATCGTGCTGAAATACCAATTGCATCTGCATGCGATAGTCTTCTTATCATAAACCATAGAATAAAGTTGGCTTCAAGAAACTGGCAGTACGTACCTTTCTGCATTCAGTTCAACTACATCTGGCACTTCAAACGGACTAATAAGAGTGTCAACTACTATCTCGGCCCAAAACGTTATACATACCTCCACCACCTTATTTTCCGGTTGACCTTGCCTTCAATTGCATAAGCATCAATAGTTCGAAGACCACGCTGTAATTTCTTGGAAACTTGTCATACCGGGAGCCTATAACGAGGTCAATTTGATCTTTTCTTCACTGGTTAGACCGCTTTTCTTGCCCATATTGACTAGAGAGTGATGTTGCATAATCTGGCGTAACAGCAAAACCTCGTGCAATAAGCAAATGTTGCCAAATGGTTCAGTTTTATTTTTCTCTAATTTTTTTGTAGTTACAACATACGGTCCACTAACTTACTGATAACATTTTAAATGCTTGACGCTCATCTTGAAAAATAAGTAAAAAAAATTGTATTTGCATAATCAAAGGTAACATACTGTATAGCTAGTGTTGAAATGCCGTTGTTATTTCAGTGCAAATGCTGCAAAAGAAAGTAAAAAGCGAAAGAAAAAGAAGAAGAGTCAAATCGTGCGTTTGTATTAACGCTAAACTATTTACATTTCAATGTCAGAGACTACGAGTTACACTATTGAAGTGATACATACCGGAATATCAATGGTATTGTGTTGTGAAATAACTTGAACAGCGATCCAGACACAATTGACACTAGTGAAATATTTTTCGAGAAAGTTTTTTTTGTTGATGTTCTGATGCTCACATAATTACATTAGCGCAAACAAGAAAGATAACTCAAGACTTTCCAAAACAAAAATGCAACAGTTTCATGCGTCCTGATAAGAAGGTCCTCGATATTATAGTCTTTTGTCAGAAGTTTTCAAGTCAGATAATGCGAGAACCTTGGTTGAAAGCCTTTTGCGTCGAGATCAATAGAGTGCAGAGTCTCAAGTCTAAAAAAAAACACGCACCCAATGCAATGGACTGCTATCACGAAAGGGTTGGCTCAAGCTAATAGGTCAGGTCAACTTGACGGCACCCTAATTTGGAAATTTACACGCACTGGCTCGTGCTGCAAGTGTAGACCAGACCAACAGGTCCTCGAAGAGTATACGGCACGACCACTGATCGTGTAGAGCTATGGCGCCAGCAACGGAACACTCTTTGCGTCATATCTGTTCTTTAACCACCCTTACCGTCTGCTCGTTTGATTGCCGGTGAAGTTAACTCGCAACCTCGATTTGATGACGGAGGCACACATGCACGTCATCACAATCTCCTCGAGCCAGTCAATCTAAGCGCGCCAACCAATCTCACGCCAAACACAAACACGGCGACACTGCGCCTTTACTGTCGTAAATAGGTTCAATCAAAGCCAATATGTTGGGATTATACTAAGATAAAAAGACTACATCTTTATTATTTGCCACAGAATCTCTTAAAACTACAAGGTTCTTTGAACATAGTAAAACTGAATAAAATACTGGTGCCAAGTAGGAATGATGAAACCAAAAGTTTCCCTAAAATACCGGGTCACCAGCACAATCTTTGAATTCCCATCATCACAGAACAGCCGAAAATAGTGAAGAGCGCAGTGCGTATTTATTTTCAAATGGAAAACTGCCGATCAGTGCTTAGATAGACTACAGTTTCTTGCAAAAGAGTTTGGCCGTGAAGCCCCGCAGACTGTCGTAGTTGACCCTTTTGTCCGTATTTTCATGAAGGAGCTTCACTCCTCTGCCAAATGTTTCCTTCGTTGTCCAAGCAGTGAAAGGGCGACTGCAGTTCGGGCAGGTGCTGAAAAATGATGCATATTTAATCATAAAACTCTAAAATATATCTCAAGTTTTCTAAAGAGGATTCATTTGGTCCGTTAGGAATACAAGAATAAACTTAGCCATACAACTTCATTTTCAGAAACAAAATTTTCCGATCCCGTTGCCACTTGCAATCTGCTGCACAGTAGGCTACGGAGATCGCGTTATAAATGACGACCCGCTGCCATGCATAGACGAATGTTTTTCATTTGTCTGTGCCGCTGCTTCGAAGCGAGGCCTATAGTGGTTTATAAAACCTAGATAAAATCTTTTCTATCTAATGAAATTGACTTTCCTTAGTAACGCAAGAAATGCATCTGTTGGAAAGACGTACGCTTACATGAGTGACCAATGATCAGGGTCGGATTTTCGCCAAGAGGGGCCCAAGGTAACTGGATCTGGGGTCTCACCCTCCTCCCCCCCTTTTGGTAAAAGGGGTCGGGGATGACTGAGGGCTCACGAAAAGTTTTGATACTTATATCTCTGTCTGGAGTTTGTTTTTGTTTTCATAGGTTTTTTTTCTTCTGAAATTTTATTTTGGTCCAAGAACGAGGATCTGGGAAGAGGCCCGGGGCAGTTTTCCAACGACTCCTTAGTTCTTATAAATTGGGCCCTACCAGGGTAAACTGTAAAACTTATTTAGTCAATCATAGGTAGACTTCGTCTCCTATGATCGTCGCCCACCTCAGACTTCTAGCAGCACATTTGTTTTTCTTGCTGATAAATCCAGTTCTTGCAGCACCCCCAAAAGTTAATTCTTCGAGGTCCATGTGAATAAGGAACGATTTTATCAAAGTTTCACCAACTTGAGACTTCCAGAATGCCTAGTGTAATTCGTGGTTGGACCAAACTCACACGTGTTTGCTTTAAAACCCCTAATAGGCCTATACCTCCGCAAATGAGGTTATGCTTTAGTCGAGTTTGTGTGTATGCTCATCACACTATGCTAAGTTACTTAAGTTACGGACGGATCTTCATGAAATTTTCGGGAATTTTTTTGAAAGTTACGAACAGCAGACGAAAATTATTTCATCATCAGCCGGTCCGTTTGTTGTTAAAGTTTCTTTTCATAATTGTCAGAACAACTTAAACAGTTACGGACGGATCCTCAGCAAGATTACAGTAACTGTTAATGTCACGAGGCACAAATGACGAAACATGGATTATAAAAATAAATCCTGGTTTCAGAACAAATTCGTATTTTTCGGCAACCATATATGAGGCGTCCAGAGTCAGAGGGGCTAAGCGACCAAAACAAAAAGTGGGAGAAAAACGCGGTCAGAGCTTTGCAACTTTAATTCTACCGTATATTTGTATGCAAACGCCTCATTATTCAATACTACATCTAGTATACTAAATTTGTACCCGTTAAATCTTCTGAGAGGAGGTTCGCCTCTCTGTTTCTACGAAATCGGAGTTGGGTCGGTCGGCCGGCCAGACGCGGAAAAGTAACCCAAACTAAACCTTCTATTACTCCTCTAAAAAAAAAATCGCTTTTCGTGTTGTAACTTGTATACACAGAGAGGAGGGTTAGGCCCTTCGTGATCCGTAGCTAACTCCAAATCGAAAAAAGTGGTCGGTTCGCCCCTCTGACTCTGGACGCATTTTGTTTAACCTCTGTAGCCGCAGCTCAGGCGTTTCAACAGAGAAACTACATGTGCAGTATTCAAATACCGCATATTGGATAGGCGTGGTGGCCACATGCGCTTCTACGGGCAGGGAAACAAGGCGCAAAGTATAGTAGGAGAAGATCTAAGCCAAACCCACATAACTGTCAGAAAATTTCGACTGTAGCTTTGATTTTGCCACATTGAACTGGGTTGCTATTTTTAAATAAAACCAGGTTAGGCTGAGCCGGTTGAGTATTCCATCTTAAAGAGCATGACAGAATCTCTGAGTCAAGAGTAACAACTGACAGAGCTGGGATTACAGATGAAATACGGAATTTCTGTGGTACCGGCGGTAGTTTCATCTACCGAAATAGCGATCTTTAGTGAATCTTCCACCGATACCGAATGGGTCTACCGAATGACTCTTCGGGAGATTTGAATTTCCCAAGCCCACAAAAGATTCTTCTTAGCCCTCTATGACCCACCATCCTTCCTGGAAGACATTAGGAAAATCCAACTGATTTTCGTTCAGTTGAGCTCTTTCACGCTGTGTTGCACTACATTAGAGAGAAGAGACGTTGCGCTGTGAGAATTGGGCGTAGTGTGTCATAATGTTTCGCTCACTCAACTGTCACGTCCTTCCGAGCTTAATGGAAACGTGAACTGCCAGTGAATGATTTAGTTAAAGGCTTGAAATAGGTCTTCTATGAGCTCTAGAATGTATTAAATAGGCTTTGAAAGGTGTTTTTTATATATGCGAGTTTTTTTAAATCTACATGCTCGGTGGGCATGTTTCTTCTGTTTTGTAGTTAAGCAACTTACTGGCGTTTTTGCCCCTAAGCTAGCAGTGATCATTTGGCGCCTGATATGGTTAGAAAATTTTTCCCGTTGTGGGCGTACTGGGAATATTACTCCCATTCCTAGAGTCCAGTGTCGCCCCATGTCGCCAACTACCGGCCCAATACACTGACGCCCATTTTGTCGAAATTCCTCGAGAAATTGGTCTCTTGTAAGCTTGATCGTTTTGCTGAGGTTATGGGCTTACTGCCTGCTGGTCAGTTTGCGTACTGAACTGGTTTAGGATGTTGCAACGCCTTGTGTTCGGTGCAATACCATTTACAGTCTGAGCTGGATTGTCGGTCTGAGGCACGCCTTATATGGTACAGTTTGGCTTTAGCACGGCGTTTGACAGTCAACCACAGGGGGTCTATTGAACAAGCTTGAGTCGTTTGGTGAGGATGGTAGGGTTCTTCAATAATTCGTGATTTCGTTTCTGAACGAACGCAGAGTGCGTCTGTTGAAGGCTTTTTGAGTGCCTCAGTCGAGGTGGCGCCTTGCGTCTCTCAGGGTAGCGTGCTTGGCCAGCTGTTGTTCGTTCTGTATACTAGTGACATGTTCTCTTCGCTAAAAAACAATGATCAACTATGCTGACGATTCCACTTTGATAGCAGTGATACCTGCTCCCCGCATACCTAATGCTGTTGCCCTATTTCTGACTGGGGATTTGTCAGGCATTAGTGCATGGTGCTCGGCATGGAGTATGAAGCTGAATGCCAGTACGACCAAGTCGATGATTGTCTCTGACACTTTTACCGCAGCATCCGCATCTGGAGATAGAGGACACTTTGCTTCAGGAGTCTAGCTCCTTGGAGATTCAAGGTGTTGTCTTTAATAAGCTGAATTTTGAGCCGCACATGAGATGACGGGTGACACGTGTTTCCAGTAAGATTGGGCTGCTGCGTAAGGTGAATTCTGTGTTTGGTGACAGCGAGGTAGATCGCAGATGCTTTTATGCTTTTTTGCTGCCTGTGTTGAAGTATTGCTCGTCGGTCTGGGCTTCAGCTGCTGACAGTCTTGTCTGTTTAGCTAAGCGTTCAGGACGTCTCTCGTTCGTGCCCGCTTCGCATCCTTCCGATTTCATATTCTAACGTTACTTTCTTCTGTTCTTCCTTTTCTTTCCGCCTTGCTGGGCCTAGGCGCATGAATCCTTTGTGGGAACGATCTTCATGCATGGATTGCTTGCATATCGCGCCCTACCGGACGAGATATGTACCCACAACAGCAGCATGCCATGCGTGTCTGACTCATGTGCTCGAGGTGCCGAATTCAAGCGACAAGCCTGTCACGGGATCTTTATCGCGTCCGGCGCGCTGAGTCGGCAATTGTTTGGTATGCGGAAGCTGGGTGGGGGCACCTGCCTCACCAGGAATAGGAGGGTGGGGGGCTCGGGTCGTTAAACCTTCCGTTTCGGCGCCATAGTTCTTAGCGACCCGTGGTCGGCTGCGGCTCTACTTATTCCTCTGGGGCCAATTGGCCTATATCTGCAGCACGAACCAAAGCATGTGGGTTTCCCAGGGGAGGGTGCAGTCAAAGTTGACTGTACGTTTGTTGGACCGAATTGTTAATTCGGCCAGCAGGCTGTGCGCAGATAATGATCTGGTGAACCTATCCCAGAAGAGAGGGGTGGCCAAACTCTGTTTCTTAAGGTGTACAACAATGAGAGGCATTGGTTGTATTCTTCTGTCCCGGCCCTCAAAGTCTAGTAGAATTACACGTGCTGCGGTCGGTGCGCACTCTCCCGTTGGAGAATGTTTGGTGCCGAACTAATCAGTTTGGTCGGTGCTTCATACCCTGTATCTGCTTTTGGTCGTGTTGGCCTGAAGGCCAACTGTAAATCTTTTATTTCCTTTAGCAGAGTTTCGGGCTTCCCAGTGAGGCAAAGTGCTTCGTTTGGGTTTTGCTTCCTGTCCGTGGGGCCCGGGCGCGAAGTTTTAATAATACTGAACCAAAATACTGAATCATTCGGTAGACTTTTTGGAAATCTGCCGAAATACCTAACCGAAGGACCCGTTTTCTTGTACAAAAAATACTGAATCCCAGCTCTGACAACTCAGGGTCAAAGCCTGAAACTCTATTCCAACAGTCAAAGACATCACCTGTCTACAATTTCGGTTATTATTATTATACAGTTTGTTTAACCTCCGGAGCCGCAACTCCGTCGTTTCAACAGAGAAACTACTTGTGCAGTTTTCAAATACCGCATATTGGATAGGCGTGGTGGCCACATGCGCTTCTACGGGCAGGGAAACAAGGCGCAGAGTATGGTAGGAGACACTCAAGTGGTCGGCCCCTTTTGTGTCCTTCCACAAGAGAGACTAGAGATTTCCCGCGTACCAGGTCGGCTATCTCGATCGACAGCCCACCTCACGGGACAGAAAAAGGAAAGTAGAGAACCTACCTAATTTTACAAAAATAACCTCGTCCGCAGAAACTGCGGACAGATGCTACATCTGCTGCGGAGAAGGCACTCGGGACCCTTGGGTGCGTGATGCCCAAACATATTGTGGCAGGGAAAGGGCCCGCCACAATAAGCCCCTGAGGGTCTACAATTTCGGTTAAGTTGAGCCTTAGAGGCGTTATTTCGCTGCCCAATCGAACGTGTCCTATACTGTATAAGTTCGTTTAGGCCTTCCTAATCCACAGATTTCATGTTCTTAGAGAAGGGAAAAAGCCGGTAGGACGAGATATGTATGCAATCCATGCAGGAAGATCGTTCTCACAAAGGATCCATGCGCCTAGGCACAGCAAGGCGGAAAGAAAAGGAATAACAGAGGAAAGTAACGTCAGAATATGAAATCGGAAGGAAGCGACGCGGGCACGAACGAGAGACGTCCTGAACGCTCAGCTAATACTAAGATAACCTACATGCCCCCCCCCCGGGCCATCAGCCCACAATAATCGAGTATGGATGAACCTAACATAACCCAATGGCTCATGAACCATTCTATGTCCTCGGAAGAGTCGGAGCAAGCATTGCATTACTTCTACAGAAAATATCTTACTGCTTATCAGCCAAATAGGAGTAGCCTGTGTTTTGTATACAAGGAATATGTTCTTGATTTTACAGTTAATTCTACTGAGAATTAGGTTTTCACCAATCGTCCCACAATAGAAATTAATACTCACTTTTCAGATTCAAGATCGAATAAAACAACTTGAATGCACTTCTTACACAACTGCTCCTTGCACGCGTCGGTAACAATCATGTTTTCTTCAGGATATTCTGTCCTGCAGACAGGACACAGCTGCGAATCACCACAAAAAGTAACTTGCCAATTCTCGACTTCTGTATGGGCCATCTTGTACCAGAGGTCAAACCACAGAGAGCACAAAATTGGATGAATAGTTAAGTGGTGTTCCTGAACTTCACGTGTCTTCAGAAATTCGTCGAAATGAATGTGGGCATTTGCCACACTAAATCTTTTCATCAGGTACTTCGTGTTCTTTTTTATCATGGGCTTCATCAATGTATCAAGAGGATATTTCGTCATGAAGGGAGAACCCATGTCTATAACAGCTCGTTTAATCCTTCTAGCCTGATCGTTCATAGCATCTTTTAAATCTTGTAGATCTGCGGAGTCTGGTTCCTTAATCTTGATCATTCGGTAGATTCGACGACCCATCTCCTGACCGTAATGTCGTATCAGCTCTAAATTTACGATCAGCCTCACCACTTTAATTACGTCTTCGTCTTCAGCATCAAACCTGACATGATCTTCGGGATCATCAGAGAATATTTTTTCGCACTGTTCTATGAATCTCCACAGTATCCCCGAATGAGTATTTTCCTCTTCATCCACTTCCAAATGATGTCCAAATAAGCGATCTTCAGTTATTCTTTCTCTGGCTGCAGCTGCGATGTAGTCGGAGATTTGTTTGTGCACATCGAGCAAGTCTCTGCCACAAGCTTTCGTGAAAAGCGTGTGGATAGCTCGCTCAGAGAGGTCGAGATCAAGCCCAAATGTGGGAATGAGGTCTTTCAAGGCAAGAGAAGTTACATCGCCCGTATTATGTCGCTTCACAGTGGGAATGGATTTCCAAGCTTTAACTATTTGGTTCAAGTCTTTCATCATGTGCTTCATTTGATATTTTGGCCCTTGTTTGCTGGGAGATACTACATCGACTGGGTCTTTTCGTGGAGAGAAAGAAATGAACACAGGCGGCTCACCACCCTAAAAAAAGAAAGAATATTGATTACTATTCGAACAGATACTGTACGTGGAGGCTCATGGCCATTAAAACAGTCGTGTTGCTTAGTTCTAACCCGGCATATTTGAGATTCTTTCAAGAAGTACAAGATAACTATTGACATTATGCTGTGATATGAGAACCTATTCCCAACTTTAGTTTTCTACGCGCCCCAAGTGAAAACTATATATACTATTACAATATTTACTAAAGGTGGGCAGCACGAACTTTTCAATAGTGCGCAGAAGCGGAATGGCGGACGTTTGCGCCCTCCGAATGCAGCTCTAATAACCAATCCCAATAATATGTATTTATATCTTGGTGGAGTCTTTACTAGAGTAAAGAAGTTTGAAGCACGTACTAGCAGTGTGACAAACTCTTTGCTATTGCACCAGCTATAGTATGGAGAGCCAATGCAAGCTATTTTTCCACCCGATGATTTAGTTTCGGTCGGTACATAAAACTGCTACTATTGATACAAAAATAAGGGATAGTGATCGGACAAATATTCGCATCCGCATCGGCGGAATATCAGTACCCTTTTTAACATCCGCAGCCGCATTAGCTCCGTGGATGTCAAGATGGTAACATCCGCCATCGCATCCGCGGATATCAACTGAAAAATTCGCAGCAAATGAGGCGCAGGTTTACCACTGTACACTAAGCTCATCCATAGCGCTGAAAACTGAAAATTTTTATTCGAATTGAAATGTGTGCAAGTGCTGTCCCTGTTTACAAAGCACCATCTAAGTTTTTATCCAAGTGTTGTATAAACTCCCATCGTGA
>LQNS02000210.1:1052622-1067641 GCA_001587735.2 Parhyale hawaiensis
GCGCGGAACATCGGCACCCTTTTTGACATCTGCATCCGCGGATGTCAAGATGGCAACATCCGCACGTGCATCCGCATTTGCGGATGTCCAAAAAATGACTTCTGACCCATCACTGATACGTGAGCTGTGTAACAATTATGGACAAGCAGTACCTGTGAAATATTACTATTATAATATATACTGTTACAATACTAATTAATTTCTGCATTTCATGATCAAGCGATGAATAAATTCATTCTCTAACTTGATGGAAGATATCCACGACCTGTTGTAAACTTTTGTAAACAATGAAGTTTTAACCGCTAAAAACTGGAAAATTTTTCGCTTTGGCAGACCCAAAACATAAGCGAAGCTCAAATGCAAATTTTCAAAATTTAGCCAAAGCACAAACATTTGATATGGAGCGCATTTGCGTACTAGTTTGCGATTTTGCCTACCTCTGATATTGAGTAGTTTCCACAACGAAGGGTATCTCACAGAGGAAGAAACAAGGTGACTTAGTATGTTGAACATTAGTATTACTAGTGGACCCGTGCGTGAAAAAATTCACGCAATAATCTATATTTTTGCGTAATAAGGCTGGTGCGGTATTTGTCGAAAATGTTAGCCTTAGCAGGTCATAAATCTGGTAACTATCATACTTTCTGGAATGTCACTTGCTAGAGGCGTCTTTTTGTGGCCACGCTCGTGATCAGAATCACCGTGATCATGATCATAATCACTGAAAAGCACAAGAACGGTGTACAATTTTGTAAACAAACCAGAGATGCAATGTAAATTTTTGAAAAATATATTTTTATCGTATTTTACGGGAAATGGTAGAGAACGGATTTCTTTTAATAAGCCTTCATTTATTTAGAAGCCAATGCATATCTGAACTAGCAGTATTTAAAGCACTTAGAACGAACACAGTCATAAAACTAAGGAAACTAGTATTCTGGGAGTCTATATTACAAACAATCATCATAACATTATTCAATTTATCCCTAAATATAAGAAAACATCACGATCTTTCATTTCAAATTTTGAATTTTTACTTGTCCAACGGCTGGAATCACTCTTTGATCACGTATGATTAGCCTGGAGAGGAAATCACTCTACGATCAATTCTCACCACAGATCACGGTTGATTGCTATCATAATCACGTCAAAATGCGGTCACAAAAACGCGTGAATCATGTGCCATCAGGGGGAATCATTCGCACGGTGGTCGCAAAAACACGACTTAGGATGGAACCAATGCAGTGTTGAGCATTCCAGAAAGCTGTGGTCATGCCTGATATGCTGACGAAACCTCAGTTTCACGCTGCAGCTCGACAGGTAGAGTCGCAGACACCTTATTAAGTTCCATCATCGTGAATCCCAACGAGTAAAGCCACATCTTCTCCAGTTCCATACTACAGCCCTGCAGGTGAACCCACAGCTCATGCCGTCCCACATTGTAATGCTGTAGAGTTGTAGTCCTCGTCAGTTTTGCCCTTAGCCGTGGATTTTGCCAAGAATTTACGTATTCCAGATCCGGGAACTCTGACTTCGTGCTTTGGGACGTTCTGCTGCGGGGACCAAACGGTCACTCACAGGGACTACGTTGGCGCATGCGAGCCGTGGGTGAGGGAGGTGGTTCAGCCTTCGCTCCTGAGACGTGCTGCATCGTACCTTCTACTGCTAACCGGCGCTTGGGAAGACTACGAATAATTCTCTCCCTTCCATTGAACCACTTATCAGGTCTCTCCTCCATGAAGATGGAGTAGAATCCTGGCCAGGCCCCCGGGGTACCTGCGAGGATGGACGCCGTCGACTAGAGCTGCCAACCGCGCCGAAGCTCGTCTCTTTGAATAGAATTACGTGAGTCATGTTCTAGAATAATGTCGAGAGCGTTCTCCGTTTATGGCCGTAATTTTCAGGATATGATACTGTACGTCTGTAGATCCATTACATAATCCATTTCGAGGAAATTCTTAAATTTGAATAATTCTTCCTCTACGAGTAAAGATTATTAACTTAATAATTCAGAAAAAAAGTCCCCGTGAATTTATTCACGTAATTGATTTAAAAGTCGTTGAGCTATATATTATAAGATTTAAGCCTCCCTAAGTGAGTACTAAGCTCTTCTAAGAGGAAAAAAAGGGACGTATAGTACGTCGAGAGAAAAACGGGGAACCCATGCACGAAGGTGTTCCCACACTGTGGCCACACAGAATCAACGCCCATGGGATCAGCAAGTCGAGAAATAAGAGGAATAAGAGAAAACAGTAAGAGCAGTAGGAGTATGAAAAGTCTTTGAGCTTGCTCTCCGACGGATTAAAATTTAAGTACTTAAAGTTGAGTGATAAATTTTACTTAACGGATATCCTTTGTCAACGGATTAAAATTCCATAAGTTGCAGATTGGGTGTTGGGGGTCAATTCTTGTGGATGGATTTGATTTCTGTTCATTTGGTTTGTGACTTTAGGTAAAAGTAAGTTTTTACTGACGGATCTTAAAGTCCGCCACATGCTTGTGGTGAACGGATTAAAGTATTAATTAATTTATTTAAAAGTTGATTTTCTAGCCGACGGATGCAAAAGTTGAAACGCTTTAATATGCCCTTAGCAGATAGAAGATTATACAGTAATAATTTAATAACTTGAACGAAATTTCTTCCTACTATAAATACCCATAAAATGCACTAAAATGTTGATGTCAATTAAGAAGCTAATCCACTTTATTTCAGCTCTTTGGCCACATTTTCTGCCCATAGGCGTGACGCAGTTTGATCACGCTTAGTGATGTGTGCTTTATTTAGGAGCCGCGGGCTTCTCCTTTGAACACTTACTTTCATAAATAAATTTTAATTTATTTCTCAAATAGTAGCCTCGTATCCATGATAATTTCCGCTTCAACGTTTTTACTTAAAAGCTCTGATACATAAGTTTTAAACATAAACCTCTTTACAGATCAAGTTAAATTTATACGTCGTGGATAAGACCCTTAATTGCAAATATTTTTCACTTAAAATTTACGAAAATTCCAATTATATAAGAAACTATTAGTGGTAAGCTTCGACTAACCCAAAGTAATTTAAACTGTAATCTGATCGTTGGTATTTCCTTCGGCACAGGTTAATGCTCCACCTCGGAATAACATTCATAGCAGATTGGATTTCTGTGGAAGACACCACGCAGTTCTGATCTTCTGACGAGCGGCCTTCTGCAGTGGATGAACGTTGTGTTGATTTCCGAGTTGGTCTACGGGCTTGAAGTCTCTTGTATGCAACGACGAATTTTTTGTTCAATCTTTGTTCCTTCCAATTTGACAAATTAGTATTGCTCCTTAGACACGGTGGCTTTAATATTCCCATTATTAACGTTTCTAAATTTGTCTCCTAAGTCTTTCTTGCGCTATTTTAATCTTTGTTCAATGCTTGGCGTTTGCCATAACTGAAGCGCAACGAATTTGCAATTAATTCTGAAAATAATATCTTAAATCAACGTTCTTTGTCTAAAGTCCGCGAGATCATAAAATTCATGAAAGTATCTTCTCTAACTTGCTTCTTCATTGATCCTCTGCCGGGCTCTCATTCTTAGGTGTTCTGCTGCTTAGGAATTATCAACAGCTCTTATCCCATCTGTAACCTTTCTGCATGCTTCAAGCTTTCTTGACACTGTTTCGTACAGCCGCTTCATCTCACTCCATTGGAAGCACGTATTCGTCATTGAGACAGTAGCTAGTAGTCGTCTCGTTCTTCTTTTAAGTTTCCTATCCTTTTTAATTATACATGCGTCTTCCACAGTGAGAGGCACAAGTAAAATCTTGAGTAAATCACTGCAGTAAACTTAAATGCAACTCAAGTCAGCTTATAATATTATGGAATGATTATACAATGTGAGTGCACCGTAGGCATGATACTTTCTTTGATGATGTCTGCTTCATTGAAGTACTAAAATTTTGGCCTTTAAAGGAATCTGCTCTGCCAGAAAAACAGCAAGCTAGAAGAAATAATTGTCTATTGCCCGTGAAATATCAATTTGTGAATGCTCCGTTGATCATCTGCCGAATTTATGCGTCGTGCTCAAGAGAAAAAGTTATAAAATTGAACTCCCGAAGCTGCATACATATTGTTTCAATTTCAAGAAGTGTTTGAAGCAAGAAGTGTCTTCAGATAAAGAGATAAGGATCCCAGTTTCACGTCTTCTGCAACCTTGTCATCGATCTCTATGAAAACTAAATTACAAAATCTACAACCTGGCCTATTTTTTGCCTATCTAATTCATTAACAGTGGATACGAAATGAATACACGAAGCTTTTTATTATACAAGGACTATTGAATGATTTGACCACAGTTTTCGCCAAGGGGCGATCCGTATAGTGATGATAGCCAGGAGGCTCGAGTAGGAAAATCCTATCTCGACTCCGGCTCTCCTCTGCCATATAGTATAAGTTGGCTCAGTGCGCTACTACTTGCAGGAAAATAGCGCAAAGAATAGGAAAAGACCCTCGAGTGAACGGCCCCTTTCGTGGCCTTCCACATGAGAGAGACTATATAAGGTGTCCCGCGTACAAGGTCGGCTATCTCGATCGACAGCCCACCTCACGGAACAAAATGGGAAAAATAGAGACCTACCTAGCTTTCCAAAACTCATCGTCTCAGCAGGAGCTGCGGCCAGCTGCAATATCCTTTGCGGAAAAGGCACTTGGGACACTTGGGTTCGTGAGGCCCAAATACAGTACTGGCCAAATTATTATGGATTTTTTCAAAATCTAGCATTTTTTTAAAAAAAGGTTAATTAAACCAATTTCGTTGCTTGCGAATGGATTTATTTTAATAACTGTTGCACTGACACGTCTTGAACATTCATCAATACTTTTTTTAGCACATTTTAGCAGCCATAAGTGCTTCAACAGTAGGCAAAACAGCATCAGACCAGCCACTGTCAATACACGCAGCGCACATGGCCTCAGTTGTCGTCTTTCGCTGTTGCGTGTTTCAAGGAGTGTTTGCCTCTTGTCTGCCTCTTATCAAGTGTCATTGTTGTCTGTCATTCTCCTACTCTCCAGTGCTTGCTAATAATTGTGTTTCTTTTCGTTTTAAGGCAGATTAAGTGTTAACAAGAGGCGGTGAATAAAAAAGGGAAATATTGTGACTTGAATTCTCGCAAAGTTGGTCAAATACAAGTTTTATTGAGTGATAATCCATTAAAACAAGGAGAAATTGCGCGAAAAGTAGGTGTTTCAACAAAAACAGTAAGAGTTATTAAGAAAAAATAGATAACTTTGTAGATTTGGCTTAAAAAAGGGTTGGAAAATGTGGCCAAAAACAAGAAACAACTCCGAGAACTGATAGACAAATTGTAAAAATGGCCCTTAAAAACAGAAGAACATGGTGCAGGAACATTTCTGCACAACTGGCGGTGCAGGGTATTAGCCTCTCCAGAAGAAGATTGAACACAAAGCTGTTGGACAGCGGTTTGAAAGGCTACCGCCCGAGAAAGAAGCCTCGATTACCTCAGCCAATGACAGAGGCACGTCTTCCTGGGCTAAGAACCACATTAATTGGACTGCTGAACAGTGGGAGAAGGTAAGAATGATATTAGTTTATTAAATTCAAGGGTTTAGCTATTCAGTCCAGTGAAATAACTCTAGTTTTAAGCTTTATCAGTATGAATGTGTAAAATAATGATCATCTTTGATTTTGATAACAAAATTTTTTTCAACCTAAAAAGTTTACTTGGTGTTTCATTACTTCTATGACTGTTCCACTAATTCTGTCGTATTTTCTATTGTTGCAGGTGGTTTTCTCAGATGAATCCACGATTGCAGTGCTGGATGATCGTGTGAAGAGTGTGAGGAGGCGGCCAGGTGACGAATTTCTGCCCCAATGTCTGAAGAAGACAGTCAAATTCCCCGAAAAAATCATGGTGTGGGGAGTCATTTAGGTCCATGGAACAAGCTGATTATAAATTGTTCAGGCTACTATGAACGCAGTTCAGTATATAGAGGTAGTAAAAGGTCTACTATTACCTCAAAGCCCCTTGATATTATAACAAGACTTGGCCCCCTATCATGCGGCTAAAGCGATGAAGACGTGGTTTGCTCAGAATGATGTTCAGCTGCTCCCAGGGGCTGGAAATTTGCCAGACATGAACTCTATCGACAGTTTATGGGATATACTGAAAAATTAAACACACAAAGAACCAATTACAGCAAAACAAACGCTCATAGAACGTTTTATTCATGTTTCTTTCCACTCGGAGAAAATTCAGGAACGGTGCAAAGCGGTGATACAGGGTATGACAAGGCACGTTGAAGCACTTTTGGACGCTAAATGTTGCCAAATAAAGTATTAATGAATGTTTAAGACGTATCACTGCATCAGTGTATTAAAATAAATCCATTTGCAATCAATGAAATTCGTTTAATTAACCTTTTTGTAAAAAAAATGTTGAATTTCGAAAAAATCCATAATAATTTGGCCAGTACTGTATATTATGGCAGGGAAAGGGCCCGCCCGATCATACCCCTGAGGGCATATCGTTCGACACGTGGAACCCATGAACAAGGGTGTTCATCACAGGATCAACGCGCATGGGAACAGTAGGTTGGAGGAAAAAGAGGTATAATAGAACAAAGCAACATTAGGAGTTTAAAAATCTGAAGGAAGGAAAGTTGGCACGAAAGTCAAACGTCCCGAAGGCCTAGCGAAGGTAAGCACTACCCAACACCCTTCCCCTTCCGGATTTGCTGCTCCCCATACTATACAATGGGCGAACTTAACTCTCCTAACCCCATGGCCTATGACCCATCCCATGCGTCTCTACGGGCTCCTGCCGTTGCATAGCTCATATTACATCATTCTTCACCGATCTAGTCCGGTGCTTTTCTGTAAATTTCTATGGCATGATGAATGGAGAGGGTCGAGTCAGAAGGAGTCTTTTTGTGGCCATCGTGCCGACGGTTTTGCTTGATCCACCTTTCTTTTGTGATCGCTTTTTGACGTAATTCTGATAGTGATCATCAGTGATCGGTAATGAAATTGAGCGCATCGTAATTCCTCCCGAAGGCTGATCATACGTGATCTACGAGAGATTCCTGCCGTTGGAAAAGCAAATATTCAAAATTCATAGTCCAAGTTCGTGATGTTTTCTTATATTTAAAGATAACCTGAATATCATATTGTTCGTAAAAATGACTTCCAGAATTACAGTTTCGTTAGTGCCATGTCTGTGCAGTGTTCCCACCATATGTATCAAATCTTTATAATTAAGAGTCCTCGTTTAGCCACCGTGGGTGCGGGTACAAAGGCGTTATGTTGGTAGTTATGCGCAGTTTTACTCTGTATTTCTGTTGGATATTTCAATCTGATGGTGAACGCACAAGGTGAGTTCTCTGCTCTTCTCTATCTCGGCGCAGAGCGCGTCGACTGGCTGGGAAGTATAGCGTAAAGAATCTCCAACCCTACACGGCTGGGCGAACGAATTCGCTCAGCCACGAGGTAGAGCAAGGGACGAAAAACTAAGAGAGGATACTGAAGAACAACATTCGCGCGGAAAGTCCATTCGGTGGTTTGCCGCAAGGGATAATTTCCACTTTCGTGCCGCACCTTCTCATTAGGAACTGCGGCCAGTTGTAACATTCAATGCGGAGAAGGCACACGGGAAATCCCTTGGGTTCGTGACGTGAGGCTCACGACACGTATAGGGCTCACCATAATATACCCCTGACCCTGAAAGCGTCAATTACTACTAATTCGTGGACTTCGAAATACAACTTCCTAAAAAATCCATTCCCACCATCTTTCGTGTAAATATTGATAGACGAAAGTTTTTTTAGAACCAACCTGAGGTCTTTGGTTTCTTTGTATTATCATTGACCGCTCTTGTGTTTCCAGTGATCATGATTAACATGATCGCGGTAATTTTGATCACGAATGTGGCCGGAAAAACCCGCCTTTAGTATAATACAACCGAGCAACGCTATTAGCTTCACTAATACGTATTGACTTATTTAGTTTTCTTGTAATTTTTTTTTTTTTTTGCGTGCGAATCCTGTTCTTATGGCAACATTTTTCACCAGCCTTCATTGTGGTCGGTCTCTACTTTGGCGAGATATTACACGTCTGGTAATTTGCAGGCTCGCCACGAAATGGTAAGATAGCTACAGAAAGATCGCTTTAGAAGGGTTGACGCAAGAGCCTTACTGATGCTGAGAAGCTACCATAGTGAAAGATACGTCAAACGAAATTCCTCCTGAAGTAATAGCATGCTCCATTGGCCGCCAGGTTGCCACTGCGAAGCGATATTTGGCAGACCATGACCTAGGAACACTCGATCGGATTGTAGAGTGCTAAGACTACTCGTGTCCTTTGTTCTGTGAGGCAATTGCTCAAGAAACCAGACCAGACATACTGATAATTTTCACTGGGGGTAACCTGCCAAATGTAACAAAATCAAGTCGTCGTTTGCTACGGGTTATAGGCAAGATCCTTAAACCTGGAATCAGAAGCAATGAGAGTCTTTTTGTGGCCATCGTGCAGACTAATTTGCTTGATCCACCCCTCCATTTACTCCCACTTAGTCTCCCAGACAAAAAATTACGGCTGCAATGAGCTCAAGATCATATGAAAACCTGTATGACATTCACAGATGAAAATAGGGTAACTCTTGATGGCTCAACTTATGTCGAAAGAAAGGATTGATTGGAAAGGGGCAAGATCGCCACTTGCGTCTCCGTCGGCAACAGCGACCGCTTCCATATTACTAAACCCACACTTATTACCCATTACATCATTGACCAGGAAAAACACACCGACTATTGCATTTTTAATGAAGACGCCGAATGATAGCTAAAGAATTTAGTTGAAACAATAGCACCTTTGATGACATACCATTGCACCATTGCAGAAGTACTGGAGGTTGATATTTCAGAGCGACAATGCTCCATCTCACACTGCAAATTACAACTCAAGCTTCCTTGTGTCATCGATGGGCTTCAGTGGTAGAAGTTTCGTGGTGTGGCCTCCATTTTTACCCGAATTGAATCCAATAAAAAATTATTGGGAATTTTTAAGTAGGCCCATGCAAGGATGGCAAACAGTACACATCCAAAAAAGACTGATGGATAACGATTAAGTCGACTGCAAGCAAATCTCAAGAAGCAAACAAATTAATAGATTCTTTGGAGAAAAGAATTTAACTTGTTTCACGAAACATAGGCTGCTATGTAAAGGGCAAAATTCTTTTTTATTTAGTTTTATATCAGCGTTTGTGCCCAATACACAATTGATTGTCCATATAATAGAATATCTATCCCTTTTCAAGATTGAATTTAGTTTCAAATAATTTTTTTGCGGAATTAATCTTACACCGTGCATGGTACACCTGAATATAGAACAAAGTACTGTAACTGCCATAAGTTAGAATAACTTTAAAATAAGGTGATCACTATATTGAGAAGGAGCTTCAATCAAATAACTTAAATATGTCCTAGAAGTATCTGGTGCTTCCATTCAAAGAATATTTTATGTTTGAGTTTCTTTTTTCTTTGAGGTAATAGCATGGCAAGGAGTGGACAGGTTAAGCTGATGCAACGATCGTGTTTATAACAACCGTACGGTATTATGTTCCTAGTTTAAGCCTCTCTACCTTCAGAATACACTGATAGAACGAGAGGAAGAAAGAAAGGGCATATCCCAATCGGAAATTTGTGGGCATTTATCCGATGTTATACGTTTTCCCATAGGCAGCCGATAAATTCACATAAATTTCCGATTGGGTACGTATAAAAAATGATTAGAAAAACGGGGGACCCATACACGTATCGATGCGTATGGGAACAACTCTGGAAAGAAGAGGAAGAACAGAAAAAATAAACATCCTATGTGCAAGTCTCCGCTTCTGCAACAAAGGCGATATCACAGAGTGGGAAAAAAGGGACATATAGTATGACGACAGACGCGATGAACCCATGCACGAGGATGTTCCCACACATGATCAACGTGCATGGGAACAGCAAATCGGGAAAGACGAGGAAGAAACATCAGAAGGAATCTGAGATGGGAAGGAAGCGAAGTGGGCAAGAAAGACCTACGTCCCGAAGGCTTAGGTAATGACGAAGGATACCAGGGTCCCTAGATTTTGGGGGCGCGGCTCCCCATAACCTAAGAAGGGCAAACATAAATAACCCAACCTTATGGCCCATCCTATGTCCCTGAGGCGCTATAACTTCAGTCTCTTTCAACGCCAGAACAACAGACAAAAGTTAGATTCTCAGAAGAACACTACGAGTACGAGACGTTATGTATACATTATTTACTTAGCAATCAATTGGGTATTATGTATTCATTATATTAGTTTCTGTTTATTAAGTCTCGGTTTCTACAACAGAGGCGAAATCACAGAGAAAGAAAGAAGCGACAAAGAGCATGACGATCAACACGGAGCCCATGCCAGAGGGGTTCTCACCCGGGATCAACGCGCATAGCAACTTCACATCGGGGAAAAAGGTAGAAAAGATTAAAGAAAGATGAGTATGAAATCAGAAGGAAGCAAAGTGGGCACAAAAGACTCCTCCAGTAGGACTAGCTAATTGCTAAGGCAATGTAAAAGCCCCCTGGGAACTCTGCTCCCCGCAACATAAGATTAGCGAAGCTTGCTAACCTAAATCAACTGGATATGTTTCGATCATAGATGCAATACGACTGACGATAGTTAATTTGCTATTTCCAGTTTATAAAATTTATAATCCTTTTATGAGTACATATCTAATAGGGAATATACTATTTGGAGTGACTGGCCAGATATTAGCACTTTTCTAATTTTTCGTGATTGCGTGAACAAAGTCTGGCTATACATCCTTGCAGCCTTGAGGTTATTGCTGGACGGTGTTCAGAGCGGTCTACAGTTCATGCAATACATTAAATGTTCTTCTGCGATGATAAATTATTTTCAGTAATTTTTTTATTGCATATATGCCATGTCGCCAGAATGTCAATTCTCTTCTGTCCTTACGATATTACATTTATACCAAGCATGTAGTGAGACTGCTTCTATAAATATTATTGAAATCTCCAAAATTTTTAACCAGACCCTTCATTGTTTAATGTTCTCAAAAAGTTTTGCTTGAAATAGGGTTTTCTATATTTTTCTCAAAGAAAACTAAGAAAAAACTTCTAACTGGTGTAAATGCTACAACTGCTTCAGCCTCCTCTAGATCAGTTGTTCACAGCTTACGTGCGCGTCCCTGCCTTTGAGGCAACTTCAACGGGAATCACATGCACGTGGGTGTTCCCACACCGGATCAAAGCGCACGGGAACAGCAAGTTTTGAAACAATAGTATGAATCAGCTAGAGCGACGTCAATGGGAGTAGGGAGTAGAAGGATGCAAAGTGAACAAGAAGGAAAGATGACCTGAAGGCCTCGCAAGGCAACCTATGAAAATCCCCTCTGGCGGCCCTACGCCCCGTAACGCATACGATAGGTGAACCTAACCCTATGGCTTATCTTATGCCCTCTGGGAGGTAGGCCTTATATTATGCAATAACACCAGAACAGCTTCAAAAGCCTTAAATTAATGTTTGTTTTTAGCGATTCATCAATTTCTCCAAACTAATACAGTATAGCTATTCAGACAACAGCGTTCCAAGAGGAGAACAGACTTGTAGCCCCAGTACATACACCTAAGTAGGTTAATTTTCCATAATGTAGCCTTCGAGAAAATAAGGTACTGTATGGAGAGGATCACAATACATAACGAGAGGAAAAGAATTTTTTTCACTCGGCTTAACACGCGAAGAAAGGAAGCAAAATGAGAAAAGTGCAGCCTAACATTGGCCGCAGTAAAATTAATTTGAAACTTTTCTGACTATGAGCCCGAATTCTCTTCTAAGAAGAGGAACCAAAATTTTCTAAGTCTTTGATCAGTTGACGTGCATCAATTTATGAAAAATAATACAAATCACTCACCTGTGCCATGATGAGATTAAAGTTGATTCACGCTTCCTGTAAAAGGAAAAATACTTCTTGCTTAAAACAATATTTTATTATAGCAATTATTTAAAAGTTAGTTTAGGCCTCGCTAATCTGGACTACTATAGCTGTTCTAAGCGAGAAAAAGGAAGAACATGTCCAGAGACACTCGAGCACGGTGACTGGATTCGGGAAAGAAAAGGATGAGTGGAAGAAAGCATTAGTAAGGATGAAAATCTGAAAATTGAAGAAAGTAAAGTGGGCACGAAGGATAGATGTCAGGAACGTCCCACTAAGGCTAACGTACCGAATGAGATCTCTGGAGGCGACGGTACGAACAACAAAGGATTGGCGAACTGTCAACGTAAGGTCAACACCAGGGATGTCGCGAAGTATATATATATAACCTTGGGGGAGGGGGAGGGCACTGAAAAATATCGACTGACGTTAACTATCAGTCATATTACCGACTGGAAAAATATATATATGTGTACACAGTACTCGTGCACTATAACTTTTCGTAAATATTGCACAGGCAGCATAGCTGCTCAATCAGACCTCACCCACACAGTGGCACTGCGAGACTGGTTATAGGTTTTGATAGTTTTTTTTTACACACAGATACATTTGATACATTACAAGTATTTGGCAAAGTAGTACTGTAAACTGTAGAATAATGCATCTGCGTAGCCACTGAAAGGTAAACATTTTGGGCAACACTGAGCAAATGCTAATACAATTGCATGACGAATTCTTTAAAATGCTTTTTTAAAACATCAAAAATGGGATCTAATAAATTCTCAGGAAGTTTATTGAGAAGCGTTGCAATTTTTAGTACATTTCACTGTAATTCATTACAGGCACATTGTTTTCGCTACGTCTAACACGTATTCGCCTAAGTATATTATTCAATATTACTTAAAGTTTGTAAATCTGACAACGTGGGGCTCCGCCCCAAACGATAATATTCTGGACCAGCACTGAATGAGCCAATGAGTAGTAAACTATTTTTAATGATTCACGATCAACATAATTGGATATTGCATGGATTATGCCGAAAACCCCGCTACGCTTGCGCTCCACTTTTTCAATATGGGATTTAACTAGGGTGTATATAATTTGCATATATACATATCTAGGCCGCCTCATCTTATGCAATAGCAAGACATTTTCGACATCTGAAGCCATGTCTTCCACAAGTGAGCATATCACTTTAAAAGAGCCCGTTCTCTATACAGTACGGCTGTATTATACTCTGTAGTTTGGTATTTTTGATATGTGTTTGGCGATTTTACTATGTTTTATGTGAGCATGTTTGTAAAGAGAAATAAATGTGCAAAACTCAGCCCTTCATCCAGGATCAGTCCAAGAAATCTTATTTGTGGCCCCTACTCTAGTAAATTGTTAAAGAAAATAGGTGGCAACTGTTGGTGAGGACAGGGGTAGAAAAGCATTGATTTGGTTTTATTCTCATGGGCAGATGATCTATTTTGAGATAACCATTCAGACAACACATTTAAAAAAGTTTGCACATCAGTTATGACAGCTTGAAAATTACTACTATTGGTGTAGAAAACTGCGTCATCCGCATACAATACACAAGTCATACCGAGAGTACTGATATCAATAAAATTGTTAGATAATAACGGGCCTAAAATGCTTCCTTCGGGAACACCCGAATAGGTAAAATAAGTGATTTGGCATTGTTACAGAGTACATATTGATTCCTGTTAGACAGTTAACTATTTAGCAGTGCATTTGCTGCATTCTGAATGCTATAATGAAGTGTTTTAGTAAATGCGATTTATCTACCGTATCGAACGCCTTTCTAAGATTTAGAAATAAGGATATACAACATGTTTTATCGTGGATGGATTCAGAAGATCTGTTAGAAGATGAAAAATTGCTAGCGTAGTATTAGCTTTAGTTTGAAAGCCAATTTTTTAAACTGCTGACCACTAATTACGTTATGTGATGAAAGGAAGTTTGATAGCCTCGAATGAATGGCTTTCTCTAAAAATTTTTTATTGAAGATAGATAACGTAGATATGGGTCTATAATTAGCCACATCATTCGGACTGTCTGACTAGAAGATAGGAATAACACAAGCATGTTTCAACGCATTACGATAACTGCCATTCTCCAAGCACAAATTGAAACTATGACAGAGGTGATTCAGTGAACCGTACGCAGATGCACGCGCCGTAACCCCTGCAAGTTACGTGTATAAAACTTTAACTTCTACAAAAGTAATAAAGCCAGCGCAGATCTAAATGCACACTAAACTAGTTCTATTTCTACAGCAACGGAATACATTAGGAGCATATTATAAGTTTTAGTCCATTTTTATCGAATTAGAAGCAGTTAAAGAGTTATTATAAAAAATTTATTCAACATTGCAGAACAGTAACGTGAAGGCAATCACGCTACTTCACTTTATTTGATTAAATAAGTTAAATTCATTGATAATATAGCAAAACAAAATGATCGCTATGTAAATAAAAGTGAAAAAGTTTCATCTTATTGCGTTTCAAGAAAATAAAAGTGAAGCTAGGTTGCTATTGCAACAGGTTCACAACACGCCACTGTCGCCACAGACTGTCTATTATGCACTGTGCAGGACTGTCATCAGTGTTGCCGTGTTTTTTGTAACCCCAAGAATGCCACATGTCCCCAAGAAATTCCAAATCTCTTTCATTCTCTTCTTGCCTAAATATGTAATTATGTGCATATTTTTTAGTATGCATATAATTATGCATATCAGAAACCTTTCCTATAAATTTACCGAATTCATCTACCTAGTCTTGACAGAAACCTATTACTGAAGAAAACTTGTGAGACAGAAGTCTTCCTCTCACAGTCTTAGTGCATGCTTGGTTATATTGCAAAGATGGGTGCGACTGTGGAAGCGGCAAGGCGATCCGCGCGTAGCGTGAAATTTTTTTTCACTGGTGATGTTCGGTTATGGTAAATTTTGACGTCAGTCGGTACATTTTACCGCTAAGTTGGCACGATTATCGTTGTAAAGTACCGACTACTCTTGTCAAAAATATACCGACTATAGCCAGACCAGAA
>LQNS02000210.1:1115240-1138419 GCA_001587735.2 Parhyale hawaiensis
CGAGCCGTGGTTTACTGTAACCGTTTACCCCGCTGGGGCCAGTAGCCTATACCCGCAGCACAAAGCAGTGCGTGTGGGTTTCTCAGTATGGGCTGCGGTACAGCTGATTTTACCTTCACTTTTATTGCTGGGGAGTAAGCAGATTGTGTAAGGGAGATTGTTTTCCTAATGTAAGTAATGGATTTTTTTTTTCTAATAATAATATACAAACGTCGTCCCAGGTACCCACTGTTTGCTGAAAATCGGATCTTGTCGGCGCCACACAGACTATAAAAGAAACCTGGCAGGTGAAAAAATCTGTCAATGTCGCTGACATGTAAGACGTTTTTAATTAACGTTCAAGTTGACAATTACAGTAGAACATCTTGCTTCAAGTAGGGCGAAAATTACACCGAGCCAGAGAGAACCCTTGGTCTTTGTGTAGCTGCGTGTGCCATTGAAGATGCTCTGTCGATTTCCGAGTGATTGTCTTGCACTGTTCTCAACAAAAGAAGCTTTGGTACCTAATTTCAAAAGGAAATTATCTTGTGTCTCCTGCACGCATTTTACTTAGGCTGAACTATCAGGATATACTGGTGTATCTCTCACGCTTCTGCTTCGCAGGCGGAGTTTCAACGAAAAGAGTCACCAAATCTCACAAAAAAAAAGGTTTAGATGATGTCTAACAGCACGTCTTGCAGTATATAATATGTGTACACGCTATGTTGAAGGTTGCTAGAATTGTTCCTATATCTAAATTAGGTGATCGAAATGAACTTTTTAATTATAGACCTATATCTACACTGCCCATTTTCACAAGATATTCCAAAGCATAATTCACTCTAGATTAACTACGTTTCTCAAAACGCATAATATTCTCAGTCCTAACCAATATGGTTTCAGAAATGGTAGAAACACAGACCTAGAAATATTCAAGTTGGTAAATAACCTTCTACCTGCCTTCCAAAACAAAACCCATACCGCATGCTTGTTTTCAGATCTAAGAAAGGCATTCGACACTGTAGATCGCGATATTCTTACTGCCAAGCTGAATCTCTACGGAGTAAGGGGAAGTGTACTCGAGCTGATTCGTAGCTACCTCTCGGGTCGAAAGCAATACGTGTGTGTGAGTGGGAGCGAGTCGAGCCTGAGTGGGATTGACTTTGGAGTCCAGCAGGGCTCCGTCCTCGGACCACTACTGTTTAACTTATACATAAATGACCTGGAGGCATTTCGCGGGGCAGTCTATTGTTTCCAGATGATACAGTCTTTTACGGAAATAATGTTTCTCTTGCGTATGTTATTGAGCGTCTATACAGTCTATAGTGCACCTATTGGAGTGGTTGTGCATCAATAGGCTGACTCCTAATTCAAGTAAACGAAGCTCATGATGTTCACATCCATTGCCAGATTTACCCGATATATTATTCAATGATTCGAAATTGCAATGGGTTTCATCAATCAAGTACCTTGACATAGTAATAGACTCAAAGCTCATATTCTTCAACTACATTAATGGTCTGTGCAGCAAACTTGCCAGGGCCAGATGTGCGATTCGGGCAGTAAGTGGGTTTTTGACTCGAAAATATGGTTACACTATATTATGCTCTTATTTACCCCTATCTGATCCACGGTGTAGTAGTTTGGGGTGGATCATCCGTTCACGTCCATAGGCCAAGATGTATCGCAATTAATGATGTGCTCAGAGTAATTTTGAATGTGCAGCGTGACCACAATAATGTGCCTCTATAATGTCGGTTACTCCAATGTATGTGAAACTTCATTGCATACAACTCCACGATGTCTATGCTTATTTTGTTTTAAAATTTCTTAGGAGAGCCATGTACAACGTTATAGATCTATTCGAGCAGCCCTACAGGGCCTTGGGGCCCACCCATGATTATAATACACGTGACCACAGGTTTAATTTTCCCGTCAGCAGGCTCGATGTGCAGAGACGCTTCACCACATGTCAGAGCGTGAAGCAATTCAATGAGCTTCGTGAATTCCTCAGAGTACCCATGAATGATCACGCGTTCAAACTGAAATTTAAAGAGTTTATACTGGCCAAAGACGAGAAGGGGGTTTGAGTAGGAGCAAATGTATGGCGATACTGTGGTGGTGCTCTGCGCCCATTCATAGCCGGGAAGTTGTGAGTTAAGTATGGGGTCTCCTATAATAATGAGTGTCTATTCTTTTGAAGTGAATTGCTTTAATAACATGATTAGGTTATCAGAGTGTCTTGCTTACTCGCGTAAATTGTTTCATGTATTTAAAAGTGTTCTGTAGCATTATATTAGCATCATCTTAACGATATCGTTTTAATAATTTATTCTAGAGCGATTGTTCCCCAACTTATCTATGCTTGGCACCCCTAAAAAACTTTGCCGTGTGTCTGGATCTCTATAAAATTAATAACTCATATGATGACGAAAATCTTAAATTGTCTCAATTACGCCACAAATTCAAGTTTATTTCTGAATGACGTGAAAATCATCTAATGTTTTGCGACCGTCCTTGCCTTGAAAGCTCATCTCGCAGGGATGCGACCACTCCCGGTTGGGAACTCCTGCTCTAGAATAATTGAATATGCTGTTTCCTGTTTCCAATGTCGTGCCATATGCAACTTGGAAAGCATTGTCTGATTGCACCTCTATGCTTCATAGTATAAGTATTGTACTTGTTGTATGGTATTAGTCTTAAGCAAAAGAATACCTCCACGCGTTATCGAGAAATAAATGAATTTATTATCATTATTACTACTGATGTAGTCCATTCTTCGATATGGGGGCCATGATTGCGGTGGTGGCTGTCATGTGAAACATGTAGTGAGTATCCTGGTATATATGTGCATTGCAATGATTTTGCGTAATAATTACTGCATTTGTCTACATTGTACAAATAGAATTGAGGTGTGGAAGGAAGATACATGAACTGTCATGTATATTTTGTCAAAATTATTCATTGATCCTCCATTCTATCGTAGCATTATAGTGACGTAATGCAACAAAGTAGCGCATTAATCTATATGTCGCTACTGGTAGATTTTATGTATCATTGCGATGATTCGCATTTGACTGGAATATGTCTTCCTATGATTTTGTGCCACATAAGTGTTTGTGCTTTCAGAGGGTGCGTTCTCTATTGATGTAAATATTCTATCGCATTTTTATTATAACAGCACAATGAGAACAATAAAGGTCTGGTGGTCTAAAATCTATACATATGCGGGCAGACTGGATGGATGCACAAGTGATGGATTTGTAGAGCTTAGAGAGTGCAGATTTTAAAGTCTATGAGCTTCATAACTGCCTCATGGCGAGCGGAGAAGACTTACCCATATCTGGAAGCTTGGCGATGTCATCGATGTTGAGCTCGTAGGCCATGGCGCCCAGCACGCTGAACACCGCCACGCTGGCAATGATGGAGATGATGAAGTCGATGACGCAGATTACTACAGCGTCTATGTAAACCTGCGGCACAAGAATTGATATGAGGTAATCGCACTCACTCTCCTCAATTCGTATGATCTTATTTGATTAATTCTGACTCGTGCGGAGCTTGAGTACAAATCGTAAGCTTTGCCAATATGGATCGGATCCCGTTATGCTTAACCAAGCAAAAACTCAAACGTCATCGGTTTACGACGAAGGCCTGGCAGCTAGTGCTGATGCCGCCTCTGTATAGTTAGCTAACTTTGCCTTTAATTACTCCTCTACGTGAGATCTGGCATTGCGAAAACCAAAGTACAGTTCACGCTAATGTACAAACTGTCAGATCAATAGTGGAGTTGGTGTAAACTCGTAAAATACTGAAAATTAAATTAAAGTACATTTCCTATGTCTTATACGTGTCGGCTATGTTGTTTCAATGTTAGGAGCGGCTGACTTCGCTGCGTCAGATTCTACATCCGTAACTGGTATACTTCTAACCTGCTTGTTCCACCAAAGGCAATTATTTCGTTGCTTTCAGTTTCATTTATAAAGGAAATTTACAGTCATTTTCATGAGTGAAGTAACGTTTCAGCCATTTCTAGCGTTATAGTAACGTTACAGACAGTTTCGTTAATGAAGTGATGTTACAGTACTCAGCCAATATGCTGCAACTCATCATATGGACACGCTCAATACTGCGATTTCCCGTTTCACATTCATGAAGCAAGATATAGGCAATGATGTCGGAATTGAACCAAAATCTAGGCTTAAACTCTTCTTAGGGAACGGGCCTCTTGGCGTGTCGGTTGTCCAATGGTAATTCTAATCTTAGCTCAAAACTGCTCAAAATAGATTTTTTTCCTATGGGTTGAAACGTCCTCTGCGGAAGATGATTAACACTAACGGGTAAAGCTCCACCAGCCATGTCACTGTAAAGGTTTATAGTGCAAAGTTCGTATGGAAGCCGAGAGACGATGCTCACCTTGTTGCTGAATGTGTTGTAGGATCCGTAGACGATGACACCGCCATACGCCACCGACAGGGAGAACAGCACCTGCTCCAGGGCTCTGGCCCACGGTTCGATGGAGGCGAGCATCTCCCAGCGAGGTACGAATAGGAACAACAGGCCCTGCAAATATAGATGTAGTCATGATGTAGATGATAAAAATATTAATAATATCCTTTATTGAGGGTGCATTCGATTGGGCAGCGAATTTAAGCCTTCGAGGCTTGGCTAGTCCGAATCTTCAAACAGGTGTCTTGGCTTCGACTTGTTGATTCTAGTTTCAGGCGTTGACTCTTAATCAGTTACCTGTGAGTATTCCGTGAACTTAGTCTTACTTCGTAAAGTGGATATTTCAGTGGGCTCAACGTAATCCGGCTACTTCTAGCACCGGCAACACGATTCAAAGTGAATAAGCTAATTAAGTTCCTGCCTGCATTTCTGGACAATTCTAGTGGGTTTGGCATAAATCGACCCCAATCGAAAGTAGTCATGGAAACACGACATGGCACGCAAAGTTAAGAGCTTATCTCTACGTTACAAATAAGCAAAGGAGAGATCGCAGTTTAGTCTTACATTGTACGCCGTATTGCGAACTACATTAAAGTGTCAATTAGGTTCCCTGTCACAGCTTGCACTATAACAATGGGTGAAGGTTTTTGATTTGGAAAGTAATGTGCAGGAGTTATTTGGACAACTGCGGACAGCCCTGAGGAATGGAAGCATTCCAAAATGTCTTCATAAACTGGACTTTTCTTTATTCATAGTTTCTGCTGGTATAGATGTAGATGATAAAACTACAGGAACAGTTACAGATTTTATTCCATGGATAAAACGTTTTGTGTTAATAATTAGTTTGGCATTTGAAAAAAAGCTCAAGACCACTAGCTTCCAATTTTAGTACCAAGTAGGAGATGTTACTCGCACAAGCAGCCACTTTGATGCATTACTCTTTTGTATGGTCCTCAGTTTGCTTTACGTGCAATGAACCGCGTCCTGCCAAACAACGATACGTATAGATTCATGTCCCCTCCGCGTTTCACAACGCGGAGGGGATAAATTCAACTCCGTCATTTTTGATGGCCAACTAACTTTAGATTTTTTGGCATTTTTCACATCTCAGGCAGCCCACTTCACTGTCCAGCTAATTCTAGTTTTTTTTTGCACTGTTCCAATTCAAGGCAACGCACCTGCCTCACTAGAAAAAATTATGAACATTGTTCAACTTCTTCTGTCTCTTTTTGGGTGGAGTTACAGATTCAGTGACGTAATTTTTGATGGCCAGCTTACTCAAAATATTTGCTATTTTTCACATCTCAGGCCACCCACCTGACTGCCTGAAAAAATTATTATTCTGTTTCAACTCGGTGTGTCTCTTTTTGGGTGGACAGACAACAAAATCATCGCCGTCATTTTTGATGGCCAGCTAATTTTAGTTTTTTGGCATTGGTCACATCTAGGTCAACCCGCCTGACTCTCTGCAAAAATTTTGAACATTGCTCAACTCTTTCTACGTGCACATATTTTAGACATATGTACATAGAAAAACGAAAAATAGAACGATTTTGAGGAGTGACAAAAACCTCAAAACTCATTCGTTTTAGATTCTTCTTTTTGTATGCTAAAGCGCGCCAGTAGCATAAAAAGTTAGACGTAACGCGACGGCTGCATTAGAAGGCTGTTCCTACGGAACTTCGCTAAGTATTTCAGGTCGCCATTTCTGGAAAACGAAGGAATTTTGAGTTTGAGATTTTTGTCGCTCACGAAAATAGTTTTATTTTGCGTTTTTTTATATATGGTTGAAATACGTGCATCAAATTAAACAACACCTGGTATATAGAAATATATATTTATATATATACGCTATATAAATATTGAAACATTATCACTTCTCTTACTTCGTTCGCGGGTGATAAATATCGAGACTCTCTATCTTGCAAAGGGTAAAGTCAGATTAACTTATACCCACTAGGCCTAACTGTCTGGAACTTCAGCTGAGTCGTGGTTTCGCCGCTTTGAATGTATTGCAGGTGTTAGCGGCAACACAATTAAACTTGAGATGACCAAAAAACTTTATTCAACGTGGCGCTATCGAGTTTTCAGCATTCATCAAAGTACTCGAGGCTACTGCCAGAAACTCGACCAAAGGTGGCGAAACTAACGCTCCTCCTTAAGTTCCTGGCAAACCGAGCTTAGAAGCTTGAGTTACTAGCCTTTGCCGCGCCAGCCGATGATACATCTACATAACGGGGATACCCACAGTTTCAATCCTTAATATCAAATCCAGACCTGGCAGAACAAGAATGCCTAAGAGGTTCAATTCCTAGTATGAGAAATCATGACAGCGCAGCAGGTCAACAAATCAACTACACAGCAATTACCTGATCGGCCCCCTTCATGAGCAGCCCGTTGATCATAAGGACGAAGAGGGCGAGGGTGGAGATGGCGGCGAGGACATAGGCAGCCTTGCCTGTACTCCTGACGCCCCGCACCAGCACCAGGAACACCAGGACCCATGCCAGCAGGAGGCAGAGTGTCAGGTCCCAACGGATGGTGCCGATGTCGTCCGACAGCTCCGCGAACACTGGCTGGTTGAGCACCTTGTTGCTGTAAGGAACGCACATAAATTGGTGCTGATGCAGTGGAGGGTATATAGGGCGTGTTCGACTGGGCGCTGAAATTAAGGCTTAGAGACTTGACTTGTCCGGAACTTCAGACAGAACTTTTGGCTTTGTCACTTTAAATAGTGTTGCGAGTGCTCGGCGCAAGGCGATTACATTGAGCTCGCTGAAAACTCCGGTTCAGGAAGCAAGATTGGGTTTCTGAATGTCTCATGAATAACCGATCGAAGGTCAATGTTTGAAACTCAAATCAGTGGGTGAAAACCAACGCACCTGCGTGATGGTTAGTACAAGTCAAGCCTCGAAGGCTTCAGTTTGGCGCGAAATCGAACATGCTTCCAATATCTAGTCGATTGCACGATTTGCAAAGAAATTATAGCATAAGCTTGTGCTGCACCTTGTCGCTGTATGGAGAGGAGAAAAATGCAACCGATCACTGTTTACGGCAGAGTAGATAAAAACAATAAAATTATCTCATAGAATGAACTACCGGACGACAAACGTCCTCACTACTAAAAAAGAACGAACTGTCTCACAGGCAGACTCACTGCATATTATACACAGATAACAGACTATCTTAGACTACGCAGTACAGCTGACCACCAGACGGACGCAACACGAGTATACAAAACTGGTAAAAATATTAAACAGAAGAACAATTTCTGGGGTACAGACTCAAACATTCCAGAAAGAAATAGCAAAACACCTCACAATGAGAATGCGTATTATACTTAAAGAGGAGCAAAATATCTCACAAGAAGAACTGCTGGGCAGCAGACTGGCGAATCTGGGAGTCAGGAGAAGCAGCAATGATGGTGGTGTTGCCCACCAGCACACTGCGGTCGGGGCCCATCTCATAGCAGTGCTGCGTCGTCCATAGGTGACCGCAGCTCGACCACGGCAACTGGGCAGGTTGGAAGAACGTTAAGAGGGTGTCGTCCATTGAAAGTTCCTACATTCGTGTGACCCCATAATTATTTTTTAGTAAGATACGTGACGGTAGCTCAGTGTTTGCTGGATGAACATTGTTAAAAACTGGAGCACTTTGCGGGCGCATATCTCCGTCAAGCAAGGCAACATAAGAAAAAATTCAAATTGATTCTGAAACCACGCTTATAGTTTATCGTCATCGGTACCAAAATTTTGTCATTTGTGACATATGATGCTCTGTTATTTTCTTGAAGGTCCGTCCGTAACTTTTCGAGTTATGTTCTGACAAATATTTCGACAAACGTTATTTCAACACACATTTGGACAAACCATCATCACCAAAGTTTGGTCATTTGCATGTGTCTTTCAGCAGTTCCTACGAATTTCATAACGATCTGTTCCAAGCTTTTCAAGCCACGTTGTTGACAAACGCTGTGACGAATATTAGCCAAACATACAAACGGCCAAACCGAACATCTCCAAAATTTGACCATTTATATCTTCTAACATTGCTAACAGTATCCGTAAATGTCAAAGGAATCCGTTCATATTTTTTTGAGTTGCATTGCTAACAAAAATGAAATGAAGTCTAAAGACAAACAAAAGGACAAAGAGCAGAGAACAAAAATTTGATCATTGAGTCGTCGTGATATACCTAATTACTTACGTAACTTGCATAAAAGTAGTCTCTAACTTTATGAGTTGTGGTATTAAGAAAAAAGAGGCAGACAAGTACACAGACAAACGGTTGAACGGATCTTCACCAAAAGTTAGTTTCCCCTAACATGCCAAACGTTCCCTGTAATTTTTACAGAGATCTGCCCATAACATTTTGAGTTATTTTTGTGACAGACAAACCAAAAGACAAACTCGACAAAAACTTGACCTTCTCATGGCGGCTACAAGAAAATTATGCAATATAATACTAAATAAATGAACTTGCTCTACAGATTTTTTGGACCATGGTGCAGTTTTTGTTACAATTTATTGGGCACAAGTGTCCACAAAAATCTCTCGCTGTATTTTAACATGCTCTATACTTTAAGTATACAGTAGCTTATCTTCAGAGTTCATTTGTGTCAATGCTTCTGTATATGCCAGCATTCTAGAAGTGCTTATCAAGTAGTAACGACCTGTTTTGAGTGCTCATAGAATCTGAACTTTTCTTTATATCGGAGACGCGAAGACCAGTTGAAGGACGATACAAGATGGATCCATGGCGTCAGGAGGCTGTTGCCAGACCCTAAAACGCCGTTCGTTCTGAGAGGTAAATCTAGCCTCATCGGACCGTATGGTACGGTAACTATTACATGCATCAACCCTCAACAGTTTAAACTAGGAACTTTAGAGCAAATCACGATTCACGAACTTTTTTTTCTCGATTTGCTACTGATACTCACGGCTTCCTAGTAGATTTGTATTTGCCTAAATGCATTTTCTTCAACTCTCGTTGAACAATCCCTTGAAGTTTTCTTTTCGCAAAACTGTCAAGTAATTATTTGCTTGATGAACGCCGATTTTTTTTCTACTAATCTCATGAAAGAGCGTCAGTTTCTGTCGTGTGTTTTAGACTGTTGAGCATAAAACAATTTTCACGAGATGAACCAACTTCGTCATCCTGTCTTCAGGGTACCACTGCTCTGTGTATCTTTTTGATATCTATACCGGTTACCGCACAGATGTGTCGAGTTGATTCTTCACTCCATGAAACCCATGGAATGATGCGGCCTTTTTCAAAAATGGACAGGCGGTTTCCACGGGTAGTCCTTGCTCCGAAAACCGGATGGGGAATGTAATGTATTTTGCAACAGGGGTATTTTAATTGGTCACTGTAAGGAAAATGAAAATTCAATAAACTTTCGAATCAGGGGGTCCACCTACTGGCCCGTGACCGCTTGTTACATCAGCCTAAAAATGATATATTTTTGTTGGAGCATGTTTCCTCGGTATGTCTGCCACAAAGATAATTCAAAATGTTATAGACAGATCCTATGAAATTTATTGTGTCTATATGTTAGGAAGAACAGATGATTAATATTCTATGGACATCCGTTCAATCACTTTAAAGTCTATCAATTTTATTTGGTGACATAAATCACAGTTATGAACGGATCTGCCTGAAATTTGCTGGAACTGTTGAGAATCTTACGAAGAGTAACTGACCAAATTTTTGTACTGATCTGTATGTCCATTTATCTCTGTACTTGTTTTTATGCAGTAAAATAATGCAAACAGTTATGAACGAATCTTGATGTAATTTTTAAGGATTGCTAGAAATGTTAGGAGGTACGAATGACATGCTCAAATTTTGTGATGATTCGTTTATCCGTTAGTGTGTTTGATGATATGTTTTTCTTAGTGTTTGCCAAAACACTACTCAAGAAGGTATGGATGAATTTTGAGAACATTATAGCCCCTATTATTGATCTCAAGAAGCACAATTGGCTAAATTTTGTCAATAATAAAAAGTGACCCTGGTTTCAGGACTAATTTGAATTTTTCGTTCACAGTGCCGTGTTTGGCAAATGTATGCGCTCTCAGACTGCTTCTATAAGTTTTATAATTTTTTGTATAAGCATGAAAACACAGTTCCTGTGTCTGTATATGACAGTAGTATAGTATTTATCTTATATGTATATATGTATTTATTTGGCTCTCTGTGTCACTACACCCGACGTGGCCCGCACCGTCGATGAAATAGGATCACCCTGTTCTAAATCATCTAATTCTAGAATAATTTCCTACTCGACGTGACTACTTTCAGCCTCAACTTCTGCCCGAAGGAGTTTCAAAATTGGAGTAACCGAGGCACTCAGCTGGAAATAGCTGTTTCAGCTATGAAAAAAATCTACTCGACGACAATAACTTCACCGATGCTGGTAGAGGACACACACATCAAAAACCGCATGTGAACCTCTCAGCATAACAGAGCTTCGTATTCACTGTGGTCCATTCTTAAAGCAGAGGCCTGTGGAAGAACCTACAAAACCTACATGATCTGAAGTGAGCTCAGTTTGGTGCATGGGCTAAGATCGACAGGATGATGTGCGTGCCTCCATTTCTTTTATTTTATTTTTGAAGCGTCTTCGGGCAGTATGTTACGTATAGAAGGACATTTGCAAATTGGGGAGAAATCTTTCTACAATTAAATGACTTGAAAGATTTTTGAATTTCAATTTGTATTCGTGTGGCAAATTAAAATATCCCCCTTCGGAACACATAGTTTCCAACCAGTAAATGAAACTTGAGAATTTTTTAATTTCCTTATACGCTCAACACAGTTCTTTACAACCTGATCAACACTTCTAGAATGTTACTGTATACAGTTATACTGAAACAAATGAACTCTGAAATAAAATAATGCAAGAAATATACAGTAAGAAACGAAAGCACAGTTCATTTACAAAAGATCGTAACGCAGGTGTGAGTGTTCACGTATACGGCCGAACAAACCTTCAGAATTGTGACGTCAAGCCAATAGCGTCACTCCTTTGCAGCGAGGAATCTTGGGTAATTTCACAATGGCGTGTCGCCATTGGCTTGAAGTCACAATTCTGAAGGTTTGTACGGCCGTATGCGCAAACACCCAGATCTGACATAACTATCTTCTGTATATGAATGGCGACGATACCGTGCGCGACATCCTTATGGCACTTAGCGTATATACAACCGCATTTCTCGCCTGAAAACCTAATACTGCCATTTATTTCACAGATCTGGGCGAGGTTCAAGTCAGGAAGATAAGAAGCTTCGGAATTATTTTTAACAGAATGGGGTGAAGCAAGGTTAGATAGACCCTCTCCGTCTAGGAGGCTTTTGTTGAACTATATTAGCGTTGAATCGATTATACGAAAAAAATGTGATGCATGCTCGTATGTATGCTTCAAGGAGCTTCAACAGAGAGGATGGAGCCAGGAGCCTCGTCCGTGAAGCTCAAGAGTCGGGTATGGCTGCAGCCAGTTGCCGTATTTATGCACCAATCGCATATCAGTAAAGAGTCTGGTATGGCTGCAGCTAGTCACCGTATGGACCAATCGTACATCAGTACATCCCTATTAAAAATTTTCGGTGGAACAAGGGTGGCGTATGGTAGCCAGGCACACAGTTGAGAAAAGAGTTGAGCATTCGAGAGGCTACCGGGCTGCTCGGTCACCAAGGGCGTTTCTGGGTTGGCAACATCGACCTCGTTCCGAAAAAAATTCACCCGAGCAGTGAGCACTTCGCCGCGCTTGTCCAAAACAGCAATATAATGCGACTTTTGCGAAGGCACGGAATGTCCGTGGAGCACGATCTGGCAAGTGTAGCATTGCCCACACTGCTGGGGTGATTTTTTTCGGAACGAGGTTAATGTTGCCGGCCTAAAAACGCGCTAGCTTGGCGACCGAGCAGCGCGGTAGCCTCAAATGCGGCACGTTTTTCTCGACCATGTGCGGGGCTACCATATGCCACCCTTGCTCCACTGAAAATTTTTATTAGGGATCGGTTTGTCTGCTGCTCCCTGTCACTTCCACCAATAAGATTCATGAACGCGTCTCATAGCCACAAAAAATATGGTTAACTCGCTGGTAAATCTGTGAATGGGCTGCTGGGCTCCCTCCTCCTCTATTGAAGCTCCTTGGTATGCGTATGAAAACACTCACAGCATGACCGATGTAAGCCAGTGTAGAGAAGAGGTAATACAAGCTGTATGCCACCATCTGCGTGGCATAGATCGCCGTTAGGATGGACAGCACCGCCATGGCCAAACCGATTCCTGCAGGAATGATCATGATAAGAACAACAATCAAAATTTTGTAGGTATCTTCGATTTGCACACTTTGACTGAGTTAATCTAAGTAATCCAATTTGTCTTTAGCTTGTTCTAGATTTCAATTTTAATCTTCCGATTCACCACTTTGGATAGAGTTTCAGGCGTAAATCGTGAACCGAGCAAGCGTCAAACCTGGGCGACGCCTCAGCATGGCCCGAGATCGAAGGGGCCTTGAATACCAAGCTGTAAGAGGGAGTAAAACAAACAGCCGAATAGTGTTTCCAAGGGCAACAGTTTGCGATTAATACCTGAAAATTTAGCCTAGCATCGGGAATCAAGCGCTCGAGACTGAAACTGTGGAGATGTGAATCCTTACTAAATTAGGTTATCTCGCATCACAAGGATAATTGAACAAGCTTGATGATGAATAAAATCATAATTTTTAGCTCTGTGCAACATAAAAAAAGAAGGAATTTGTCCAGTGTTCTGCGTACATTTAAACTAAAAAATTAAAATAAATTCAAGTTTAGCCGCACACTCAATTGGTAAATTCGCATTCATTGGTTCTTGCAGCAGATAAATGCTCACTAGGCTCCATAAGAATGAAAAACTGCAGTCAATCACAGATTATCAAAGCTATGGTATCAAATGATGGAAGATTGATGACAGAGACTGCGACCTCTCGACCGTCCGTTCCAGTAGGCTATCTAATGTTTAGCAAAGAGACATCTACATAATAGCAACCGTTGATGTTTGTTGGTCGACACAGAACACTATAATTGGTTACTGCAGCACAGTTGATCCGTGAACTTCCACACTATATGAAAGTCTCTTGTTAATCGTATTATTCTATTCATTCTTGAACTAAACAATTATATTCGTGCCAGCAGCACTACTGGTTACGTCTTCAATTGGATACAGTGGAGATGAAATGGTTAATTCTATTATATAAGAGATATAATGATGATTGCTGTCAAGCTACTTTCATTTTTCTCCGTCTCAGCATTACGGTTATTTGTGCTGTCATTATTAGCACAGGTGAAGCTGATAACTAGGTACTGTCTCCTACAACGTAAAAAAATTTGATCATCATAAGCTATAACGAGTGTTCTACTTCTACAACAGCTATTGCATTTTATGAGATGTTACATAGATTATAATTTATTTAGCGATCATTAGATATGTGCTCATATGTAATAGTTTAAGGTATCATGACTGGTGACAGTCAGTAACTTAATTTAGCTCATCAATAATTTACTTTAGTAGTCCTGGTGCTATACGCTTTCTTTGATTAGTGCATATTCTAATAGGGACTATATTATCTGGAGGGACTTCACAGGTTTTAGCATCATTAGGATTTTGTTTGTCATAATTACGCAAACAATATCGGTCAGCATATTCCGGCTTGGAAGCCATTGCTAGACGACGGTGTTCAGAGTGCGTTTCACAAATATTGAATGTGTCCTTTCGCAATAATTAAATAATATTTTCAGTTCTGCATTTGTTCCACGCATACGAGTACAGCACACGCCAAGCTTCCAGAATGTCATTTCTATCCTCACTATTATTCTCTTCTGTTGTACGTACGACAATGCATTCTCAGTAAACTTGCAATGAGAACGCTTCTAGAAATAAATATTGAAATTTATATTAGTTTTAATCTGTCCCTTCACTAAAGAATATTTTTAAAACAGATGCACATACATTAGGCTTTCTGTGACATTTTCTCATTGAAAACCTAAGAAATCCCTAACTCGCCCAACAGCTATTGTGGCTTTAGACTCCTAAAACGGTCGGTGTGCGCGCACGCGCTGTAACACCTTTACCTCTATTATATTGTTTTTTTTTTTAATTTGAAAGCTTGGCCGGCGATAGTGAAGGTTGAAAAAGACCAGAACCTAAAGGCTTTGCCCCTTCAGAATTGGACCTCTTGACCAGCTGTGCATTGCAAAATATTTAAACTGGTATATTCTACTGTCGTAACATACAGTGATGAGTAACGAGTATTTGAGCAGCTAATTTTTTTTGTCGTTTCTCGTTTTTTTGTATGAGAAGCGAATAAGAATATTCAGTAAACGTGCTTAACTGAACAATACAGGATTCGCTATTTTTTTTTCTTTTGTACAAAGTTTCCGAGAATTAACGAAAACTTAGTTACACTAATAGTGCACTGCTCAGTTACTGGGTAGAAGTGTCTGGACCCCTTTCTTGATGATTTTCCGTGGTATGATGAAGATTTCGATCGACAAATACTAGTGTTAAGGCATTGCCAGAAAAGCAGTTGGTCTCCTTTTTGCAGATTTTCCGAAATATGGCGAAAATTAGCTGTACAAACACTCATCTCTCCACTTGGCCCCTTTCTTGATAGTTCTCGCGAGAAATCATGAAACTTTATGTTAGAAATAAATGCACCCAGACACTGCATGGGAGCATTTGATGCTGTCGGACACACACACCCACCTTGCAGCGCAGAGCAACACTTGAAGACGTTCAGAGGACCCAGCTGGGCGTACTGGCCCAACCCCAACTCCAGGAAGTACAGCGGAATGCCCACAAGTCCCAGGAATATGACGTACAAAAGTAAAAACGCACCTGCAAGTATTAAAAAAAAGTAGCGACGTACTCTCAACTGGACTCAGTCGCGATAAGCACAAAAAGTTGAGTGGAAATGGACTGCGTAGCTTTTTTACCTGCATTCCAAGCGCATAAAACAGTTAGGGCATGTGGAAAAAAGTTGTTATGAAATAACTTGAAGCTAACAGATTACTTGCGAAGAAGCTACTCCAAGAAAACAGAAAAAAATTCATGAACATGTTCAGGGTAGGTGCACCTCAGAAACTGAAAAATTATACACTTGTATTCAATGTAAACAACCAGAGGAGTAATAACAGCAGGTCGTTTAGTGCCACACGCAAAAGCGTATATGCTTTAGTAAAGTTTTTGTGTATCACCCATTACACAGACCGATGAGACGTGCTGGAAACAAACAGCATGGTACAAAACCTTGGAGGTTCCACACAGTGATTAAAATAAAGTACGAACTGGTGCTAGGAAGCGTTGCTGATATTTCGCATTTCCAGCTATTGTTAACAAAACAGAGATATCTAGAATAAGAACTGAAACCTTCACTGAGTGGAGAGACAAATGACACAATCCAGTTCTATATAGTTATTAATTTAGTTCCATAATGTTAATATACCCACAAGTGAATGAACGAGACACAGCTATATGAGCTGTGCAAATAAGTGGATGAAAGAAGATGAACATTCTGCTTCATTATATAATTTTTGATCGCATGGTATACGATACCTGTTATGCATAAACGCAAGAAAACACAAAAAATTAGCAATATGCAAAATCATCGGCTATGAAACTACGGTGAGCCAGTACTGCAGCAACTATCCCTTAACCTTTTCTCTCACGCTGTATCATGCACACAATAGTCCATTTAGTGTAATTCGTGCTGGAGAGGTGATATTAAATCATATTTATGTAAATTAAAGGGCTAATAACATGTTTCACGATTTAACCCTTCATTAACCCTTCCTCGATCGACCAGAATTTGTAATAAAAAATACCGTCCGGCAAGCATTTTGAGCCCTGGCCATATGTACTTAATTAACCAATGTGTCTGTAGATGAGTGATCTCAAGTAAAAAACAGAACAGGTCATCGCGTTTCAACCGGTCAATAATATCACTTGAGATATTACGATGAAATAGAACTCTGAACTCGGCCTCTCAGGATAAGAACTGACACCTATTATTAACACCTATTATTGCCGAGCCCCGTACGTAGAATAAAACTGTGTGAACGCGCTATTTTCTCTTACATATGTAATACTGAAAGCGTAACGTCCAGACCGATGGACGGAAGTACAAGCAGAATAATAATACATTTATATGATCAAACTATCAGAGCTGAGATTCGGTAGATATTTTCTACCGAAATACAAGGGTATTTCGGTTGTACCGGCGGTAGAAAAAATCTACCGAATCCCAGCTCTACCAACTATCATTACTCATATCAAAAGTCAAGCCAGCAGCCCTCGGCACAACTAATAATATCCTTCATTATGCAAGACTAATAATTGTTCACGTCATTAAATCAGCACGCATCGCCGCATTTCAATGGCTGGCAATCAATGTGATTGCGAACGTGACCGTCCTTGACATGTTACTTTTCAATTGCACTCGCAACGAGGTAAAATTACTAGTGAAAAGATGTTGTTTATGATTAACAACCATCTGACTGAAAGAAAGATCAGAAGAGCTGAATAAAATAGAACCACTAGTGCTTTGATAAAACTATAAAAGTAGTTCAAGAACAGCACACCCTACACGTATAGTGTGATAGTGTAGTCTATGAATAGATTTATGTTGTTATGAAGGGAACAACAATGCTATAAATATTGCAGTTTACTTCATTGTATGCTCTAACACTTGATGAGGCTTATGAGTACAGTATAGACATATAGCATTATTAATATTAAAATTCAAGAGAAACTACAATTTACTGATTAAAGTAAAACTGAGTTAGCAATTAAAGGCCAATTCTTACGAGAAATGGATTTAGTGTATGAATACAGTACAGTATTCATACAGATCTTATGTAATTCAAGAGGTGGAAGTACAGAGTTAGTGAGTATTATAGGACAGACCTAGTACAACAACAAATTGATGAGCGAGTACTACAGTCTAGACCTTTAGTAAGAACATTGTGAGTACATTTAACAGGAAGCACCTATACAAAAATAGTACCGACCCATACTAGAAAGGACCTACAGAGTACAAAAGCAGGAAACTCACCGCCGCCGTAGGTGTATGCCATGTAGGGGAAGCGTATAACGTTGCCAATACCGACGGTGAGGGTGAAGCAGGCGAAGAGGAATTCCTTCTTATTGTTCCACCGTAGTCGGGGGGCGCTCTCGTCGGTCTCACTGGCGGGGGGCGGTAGGCTCTGCTGCAGCTCCATCTAAGTAGCGTACACGTCTTATAATCAGAGTCAATGCAATTTTTTGGCTACTCGAAGTTTTTTTTTTTTTTAATTGCGTGTGGTAAAGCGAGATAAAAATCAAACTGACCATCTATTTCACAAAAATACTTAAGTTCAGAACACTCGTAACCATTAAAACGAGCGGTTCGGACACTACGGAACCAACGCATCTAATTTTGAAAGAGGTAGAGAAATTGTTTTACCTGCATCTGTAATGAGTGAATAAGGCTAGCAATGTTAAAAAAAAAAACATTCTAAAAGAACAAAAACGAGAAGAGTTGTTTTACTTGGCGCTGATTTACCGCAACTTTAATAATATAATTGTAGAGTTTAAAATATTACTAGCAATAATAAAGATAATACTCACCTACTATCTGGCGTAACGAACGCACTATAGCGATAATTCGGTAGCGACTGGACGCGGACCACATGAAAACGTCTGAACGCGTAACTGCGTCCGTATTACCAGCAGAGAAGTGCGTAGTTTTGGCTCCAGATTTGACGCGCTAGTCGAAACTTCACTCGTGACACTTGTTGAGCTAGCTAACATGAAGGGGCTAACATCTCAGTTATGTTGCAGCAACTACCAGTTGTGTTGCAGGAAACACAGCAACATTAAGTTTTCCGTGCTAAGAGGTACAACGCAGCTCAAATAATATTCGTGTGAACCCGCCCTTACTATGTTAACACTGACTTCTACCAATTCGCTATATTTCAGACATTGTTAAAAAAAAATTATCTTCATTTTGCCGTTTAAGGATTCAATATAGCATCCTGATAAGGCAGTCTTGTTTTGGTTACGCTTCTATATGTGGTGGTTGATATACAGTAAGACTTTGCTTAGGGAATCATAAAAATGTAGCTCTTGGAAAGGAGACTTCTCGATGCGGAGAAAATTCCGAAACCTGGACGAAATAGTGCGCCATTTGTGGGGAGTTGTGGCAACTACCGACGCCATATTGAGCGACTATAGCGGAATGGCGGCGCCAAACTTAATTATTAGTGTCACCTACGACAACGTCACACTCTTCTGCAGTGATAGCAATAGATAAAGTTTCACGATCGTAGAGTGAGCACGTATACTGCAGAATTTGACTTCTCGAAGTTGGGGAAACAGAGCTAGATAATATTTCTGTAAGGCATTAGGAGTTCACACGCAGTGGTAGAAAAGGCATTAAGCGTTAGTATTCCGGCACACAACAAATACACAACTTATGATCATTTCGGTTCAATTTTCAATTAGTATTTTCATGAATTGCGTTTGGTTAAGTTACACCTATACTCTACTGGTGATAGTTACAAAACTGTGATTATGAAATTAAACATTTACGAACGAGCCTAACACGACAATGAACAGACTTGCCAGACTTTGATGTGGTCATGAATATACTATTAGGAATGAAGAAACGAGGTGCTAGTGTGAAGGTGGGTACACCGTAGACAGCAGTGAATTAGCAACGAAAGCTTATTTGAGGATTTGGCCTGCATTGGGGACGTGATGCGTGGTACGCTGCAAAGCAAGTTCAGCCGTTTTGTAGTACGAGCTATTTTTTTCTTTTGGGTTTAACAATTGGGCTGAGAAGAAATACGAGTACACAGTTTCACAGACTATTCAGATCAAGCGCATGGGCAGTATAGGCATACACTTACTGCACATGACTTGAAATGAGTTTACTACAACTAGTGCCAAACTGACTTACTTTCTCCTGCAGATCAACAGAATTAAGCACGTAGTTACTCTGCTCAACAAACGGCAGTACCGCAACTCGTTCCAAATATTACTCACTTTGCCCAGATCAAACGGCGTCGGCACGTAGTTACTTCTCCACTTCGCATCAGGATCGAACTCTCCGTTCTTAGGAGCTGCGCTGCTCTTGCCGTTGCTCTGGTGCGCATTATTAGTTCCAGCCTCGGCCGTCGTGGACTCGCTCTTGCTGTAGGAAGGTCCGTCGTATGGTGTTGGTACGTAATTCGCTCGCCACTTGGCATCTAAATCCACGTCAGTTCCATTCTTCGTATTTTTACTTTTGCTTTTTTCGATATTTTTATCGTACTTATCTTTTTTTGGTATGTTGTGGTCGACGTTAAGATCGTTGCTGTTTGTTGGGGCGGCAGTGGGGGTGTCGGAGGAGCCGTTTTGGGTGGGCGGTGCGGGGGCGCTGCTGGCGTCCGTCGTAGAGTTGGGACGGTAGCTGCTCGACACGGGCTCGGGCAGAGCGTCCTGTAACGCAAAAGTTAAAAGTTATATGGCCTATTTCTTACATGTACTTCTTCACAAGTGCTCAGAATAATATCGGCTGTTCAAAACTCCTTCGTTTCCGAGAGATGACGGCCTGAAATACTTTTAGATTCTTCTTTTGGTGTGCTAAAGCGCGCGCCAGGAGCCTGCGCAAGATTGTGAGAAACTCTTCATTTAATTACTAACTTGTCTTAACTGTATTTTATTTCATGTTAATTTCAAGTGAACTTTGTTACTCGCTTCCATTTGTTTATTTTTCCAAAAAGTAAATTCTAACTTTTTCGGCAGGCTGCTGGCACGCCCTTTACCACGCCAGAAGAAAAATCTAACCGTATTTTTATTTGTCATTTCTCGAAAACGAAGGAGTTTTGAGGTGTGTGTCACTCAAGAAAATAGTTTTATTTTGCATTATTCTATACTTACATGGTTAAAATATGTGCATCGAATCACACAGTACCCTGTAGGTATATATTTGGAGCTACCTATGCACAATTCATGTCTGTTCCTGTAGTTTTCATTAATAACATTTTGGTACTGCGGCCTTCCTGCATGTCTAATAACTCTGACAAACTTTCGTTTAGTACAAAATGAAATGACCGAGAACGAGAATAGAAGTTACGTCAAAATACCACTATACTACATATATTGTCGTAACTTCTATTCTCGTTCTATAATACGATATTGTCGTGACTTCTATTCTCGTTCTATAATACTATATTGTCGTTACTTGTATTCTCGTTCTCGCCACTGTTTGAAGTTGGGAATTTTTACATTTTTCTGCCATCATTTTCCGGCCAAATTTTAATATAATACGTTCAAATCAAGGATATATCTGTTTAAACTTTTTGAAGCCACCGTAAAGTAATTGCAAAAGTTTTTCTTACAAGTTTATGTCGAACAACTAGCTATAGATATCACTAGATATTTTTCGCATTTTTGCTGCCAGCGTTTTCCCTTAATATTTGAAACTCCATAGAAATTTATTTGTCAGAGCAATTTATAAAAACATGTATAGTCATATCTAACTTACAATGAGGGATTAAAGGTCGCTATAAGCACATTCGCTTTCCGGACCTAAAAAAAAATAATAAAATAAGCTGTGTAAAAAAAATTTTGGAGCACAAGGAAGTAGGAAACTAATCCTGTAGTACGTAGAATTTCACAGAAAATAGTCTTCAAAGATAAAAATTGATCCAGGAAATACATCCTACAATAGAAGATACATCAGAATTACTAGAGCACTCTGAGAGCGCAAACCTCCGCCAAGTGAAGCAACGGGAGCAAAAAATTCAAATTGGCTCTGAAACTATAATTTTCTTTGTATAAACTCCAAAATCTAATAATTTGTGCCTTTTAATAGTAATAACAGCTTGTGTAATTTTCTTGAAGATCAATTCATAACTTTTTGTGTTATACTGCTAACAAACGTTATGACAAACATGAGTCAAACATACAAACGAACAAACCGATCTGCGCAAAAACGTGACGATTAATGTCTTTTAACATCAATAACAACCCCTATAAATTTCATGAAGATCCATTCATTATTTTTTTATTTATTGTGCTGACAAGCATAAAATTAAAAACAGTGACAAACGAACGAATAACGTATCATTACGAAAATTTGGTCATTTACTCTTTGTTATCAACCTAACAAGTCATGTTAATTTCTTCAAATCCATTCATAACTTTTTGAGTTATGGCATTGAGAAAAATGAGGCAGATAACAAACAAACAAACAAACAAGCGGAGGGACACATCTTAACCAAAAGTTAATCATCTGTTCCTCCTAACATAACCAATAATCCCTGTAAATTTCGTCAAAATCGGTTCATAACTTTTTGAGTTATCGTGGAGACAGACAGACAAAGAGGCAGACAGACAAACACGACGAAAACATAATCTCCTTGGCGGAGGTAATAACATATTCTTGAAAATAAATATTAGAACCAAAATCATAAAAAAAACTAAGACAGTTCACTAGGCTAATACTACAGATTATTACACATAAGAAATATAAGTACGGATGCATTGTCATACATACCCAATTTGGCTGTAACTATCGCAAGGGCAAAAAACAATGAGATGGGAAAGGCTGAATAACTTGAAAATGTAGTTTATGGCCCTGAGGCGGTCACAGAAAAATAGCGGGAAAGTTGCACCTTTTGGGGTTCCAGCTGCTTACCCGTTGAAATGACCGAGCTCCAAACCCGCGCTGGAACCCCAGACAGGTGGCAGCGCGGTGTGCTCGGCCATATAAAGCTTTAAAAAAAGTCACTGAACTAGCAATCAACCGTGATCAAAGGACCAGAAAAGATTAGAGATGAAATATATTTTACATCGCCCGGCAAAAAACCCAAAAACCCTGCAGAAAAAGTCAACAACAAAATACCCGAGTTCTCCGCATTATAAATCCAAGCACTTCCCGCAATAGAAGCATCGCATCTCTCAGCCTGCATGTCATCCAATACTTTAGGTTTTTTATTCTCAAACATTCAAGTCCAAAGTTGAACATGATGCGTCCTCGACGACGAGCCTGTTTTTCTGCCCCGGCATCATTCTTGTTTGACCCGCCCAACTCAAAGTTCACTGGATTCTTTATTTAACTACAGCAACGCATTTTATCTTAAATTCAATGCTTAAGGAAGTATGCATTATAGCTTAATTGATTCAAATAACAATGTAAACTACTAGCGTCGTGGTATGAGAAACGACAATGCTTAACTACAAGCACGGAAACAGGCCGCTAACGTAACGTTGGCCAAATGAGAACAACATTGTATGGAAAGAAGATACCGTTTAAGCTGAGAAGAAATACATTATGGAAATGCTTTGCAGAACCAAACAATGCATCAGTACCAAGTACAGACGTAAACAGGACGCTGGAGGCTCCTGAATGTGACCTTGAAGGAACGTGTTCCTTGTGCCGAGACAAGGTGGGTCCTTGCTGTGCTGTCCAGCCTTCATCTACACTGCATCTCCTCACCAGCGGTGCGGTGAGTGCTGGCCCTGCACCTTCATCGGTACAGTGCGAATCCGGCCAATTTAAAGATGTAAATAATAACATTAGGTAGCTAGTTTCCTTTCATGATAACAAAGTACTGTTGCGTGCAGAAATTGACCAATTCAGAGACGCACAAAGGAACATCGGGTAGCACGTCTTCGTGGTAACAAGTTTCTGCATTGTGCTACAGTTGAGCAATTCAAGCAGGCAGGTAGGAACTTCGGG
>LQNS02000210.1:1148500-1199275 GCA_001587735.2 Parhyale hawaiensis
TTGTAATAAAAAATACCGTCCGGCAAGCATTTTGAGCCCTGGCCATATGTACTTAATTAACCAATGTGTCTGTAGATGAGTGATCTCAAGTAAAAAACAGAACAGGTCATCGCGTTTCAACCGGTCAATAATATCACTTGATATATTACGATGAAATAGAACTCTGAACTCGGCTTCTCAGGATTACAACTGACACCTATCATTACACCTATTATTACACCTATTATTACACCTATTATTGCCGAGCCCCGTACGTAGAATAAAACTGTGTGGACGCGCTATTTTCTCCTACATTTGTAATACTGAAAACGTAACGTCCAGACCGATGGACGGAAGTAGAAGCAAAATAAAAATACATTTATATGATCAAACTATCAGAGCTGAGATTCGGTAGATTTTTTCTACCGAAATACAAGGGTATTTCGGTTGTACCGGCGGTAGAAAAAATCTACGGAATCCCAGCTCTACCAACTATCATTACTCTTATCAAAAGTCAAGCAAGAAGCCCCGGCACAACTAATAATATCCTTCATTATGCAAGAGTAATTGTTCACGTCATTAAATCAGCACGCTTCGCCGCATTTCAATTGCTGGCAATCAATATGATTGCGAACGTGACCGCCCTTGACATGTTAGTTTTCAATTATTGCTCTCTCAGCGAGGTAAAATTACTAGTGAAAAGATGTTTCTGATTAACAACCATCGGACCGAACGAAGATCAGAAGAGCAGAATAAAATAGAAGTACGAGTGCTTTGATAAAACTATAAAAGTAATTAAAAAACAACACACCCTACACGTACAGTGTGGTCTATGGATAGATTTGTGTTGTTATCAAGTGAATAAAAATGCTATAAATATTACAGTTTACTTCATAGTATGCTCTAACACTTGATGGGGCTTATGAGTATAGACATATAGCATTATTAATATTAAAATTCAAGAGAAACTACAATTTACTGATTAATGAAAAACTGAGTTAACAATGAAAGGCCAATTCTTATGAGAAATGTGAGTCAAGGAATTCAAGTACAGATCTTATATAATTGAAGAAGTTGAAGTGCAGCGTGAGTGAGTATTATAGGACAGACCTAGTACAACAACAAATTGAATGAGCGAGTATTACAGTCTGGACCTTTAGTAAGAACATTGTAAGTACATTTAACAAGAAGCACCTATACCAAAATAGGACCGACCCATACTAGCAAGGGCCTACTGAGTAGAAAAGCAGGAAACTCACCGCCGCCGTAGGTGTATGCCATGTAGGGGAAGCGTATAACGTTGCCAATACCGACGGTGAGGGTGAAGCAGGCGAAGAGGAATTCCTTCTTGTTGTTCCACCGTAGTCGGGGGGCACTCTCGTCGGTCTCACTGGCGGGGGGCGGTAGGCTCTGCTGCAGCTCCATCTAAATAGCGTACACGTCTTATAATCAGAGTCAATGCAATTTTTTGGCCACTCGAAGTTTTTTTTTTTAATTGCGTGTGGTAAAGCGAGATAGAAATCAAACCTGACCATCTATTTCACAAAAATACTTAAGTTCAGAACACTCGTAATCATTAAAACGAGCGTTTCGGACACTACGGAACCAACGCATGCAATTTTGAAAAAGGAAAGAAATTGTTTTAACTGCATCTGAAATAAATGAATAAGGCTCACAATGTTAGAAAAACCCATTTTAAAAGAACATAAATAAGAAGAGTTTTTTACTTGGCGCTGATTTACCGCAACTTTAATAATATACTTGTAGAGTTTAAAATATTACTAGCAATAATAAAGATAATACTCATCTACTATCTGGCAAGTAACGAAAGCATTACAGCAATAATTCGGTAGCGATTGGATGCAAACAACATGATAGCGTCTGAACGCGTAACTGCATCCGTATAACCAGCAGAGGAGTGCGTAGTTTTGGCTCCAGATTTGACGCGCTAGTCGAAACTTCACTCGTGACACTCGTTGAGCTAGCTAGCATGAAGGGGCTAATATCTCAGTTATATTGCAGCAACTACCAGTTGTGTTGCAGGAAACACAGCAACATTAAGTTTTCCGCGCTAAGAGGTACAACGCAGCTCAAATAATATTCGTGTGAACCCGCCCTTACTATATTAACACTGACTTGTACCAATTCGCTATATTTCAGACATTGTTAAAAAATTGATCTTCATTTTACCACTTAAGGATTCAATCTAGCATCCTGATGAGTCAGTCTTGTTTTGGTTACGCTTCTATATGTGGTGGTTGACATACAGTAAGACTCTTTACTTAGGGAATCCTGAAAATGTAGTTCATGGAAAGGAGACTTTTCGATGCGGAGAAAATTCCGAAACCTGGACGGAATACTGCACCATTTGTGGGGAATTGTGGCAATCACCGACGCCATATTGAGCGACTAGCGGAATGGCTCCCAAACTTAATTATTAGTGTCACCTAGGACCACGTCACACTCTTTTGCAGTACGTGTTAGCTATGGATAAAGTTTCAAGAACGTAGAGTGAGCACGTATACTGCAGAATTTGTCTTCTCGAAGTGGGGGAAACAGAGCTAGATAATATTTCTGTATAGGCATTAGGAGTTCACACGCAGTGGTAGAAAAGACATTAAGCGTTAGTATTCCGGCACACAACAAATACACAACTTATGATTATTTCGGTTCAATTTTCATTTCGTATTTTCATGAATTGGGTTTGGTTTAGTTACACCTATACTCTACTGGTGATAGTTACAAAACTGTTATTATAAAATTAAACATTTACGAACGAGCCAATGAGGACAATGAACAGACTTGCTAGACTTTGATGTGGTCATGAATAAACTATTAGGAATGAAGAAACGAGGTGCTAGTGTGAAGGCGGGTACACCGTAGACAGCAATGAATTAGCAACGACAGCTTATTTGAGGATTTGGCCTGCATTGGGGACGTGATGCGTGGTATGCTGCAAAGCAAGTTCAGCCGTTTTGTAGTAAGAGCTAATTTTTTCTTTTGTGTTTAACAATTGTGCTGAGAAGAAATACGAGTACACAGCTTCACAGACTATACTCAGATCAAGCGCATTGGCAGTAGGCATACACCTAGTGCACATGACTTGAAATAAGTATACTACAACTAGTGCCAAACTGACTTACTTTCTCCTGCAAGTCAATAGAATTAAGCACGTAGTTACCCTGCTAAACAAACGGCAATGTAGCAACTCGTTATAAATATTACTCACTTTGCCCAGATCAAACGGCGTCGGCACGTAGTTACTTCTCCACTTGGCATCAGGATCGAACTCTCCGTTCTTAGGCGCCGCGCTGCTCTTGCCGTTGCTCTGGTGCGCATTATTAGTTCCAGCCTCGGCCGTCGTGGACTCGCTCTTGCTGTAGGAAGGTCCGTCGTATGGCGTTGGTACGTAATTCGCTCGCCACTTGGCATCTAAATCCACGTCAGTTCCATTCTTCGTATTTTTACTTTTGCTTTTTTCAATGTTTTTATCGTACTTATCTTTTTTTGGTATGTTGTGGTCGACGTTAAGATCGTTGCTGTTTGTTGGGGCGGCATTGGGGGTGTCGGAGGAGCCGTTTTGGGTGGGCGGTGCGGGGGTGTTGCTGGCGTCCGTCGTAGAGTTGGGACGGTAGCTACTCGACACGGGCTCGGGCAGAGCGTCCTGTAACGCAAAAGTTGAAAATTATATGGCCTATTTCTTGCACGTACTTCTTCACAAGTGCTCAGAATAACATCGGCTGTTCAAAATTAATTCGTTTTCGAGAAATGACGGCCTGAAATACTTTTAGATTCTTCTTTTGGCATGCTAAAGCGCGCGCCAGGAGCCTGCGCAAGATTGTGAGAAACTCTTCATTGAGTTACTAACTTGTCTTAACTGTATTTTATTTCATGTTAATTTCAAGTAAACTTTGCTACTCGTTTCCATTTGTATATTTTTCCAAAAAGTAAATTCTAATTTTTCGGCAGGCTGCTGGCACGCCCTTTACCACGCCAGAAGAAGAATCTAACCGTATTTTCTAATCGTCATTTCTCGAAAACGAAGGACTTTCGAGGTGTGTGTTACTCAAGAAAATCGTTTTATTTTGCATTATTCTATACCTACATGGTTAAAATATGTGCATCGAATTACACAGTACCCTGTAGGTATATATATGGAGCTACCTATGCACAATTCGTGTCTGTTCCTGCAGTTTTCATTAATAACATTTTGGTACTGCGGCCTCCCTGCACGTGTAATAACTCTGAAAACTTTCGTTTAGTACAAAAGGAAATGACCGAGAACGAGAATAGAAGTTACGACAAAATACCACTATACTACATATGTTGTCGTAACTTCTATTCTCGTTCTATAATACTATATTGTCGTGACTTCTATTCTCGTTCTATAATACTATATTGTCGTGACTTCTATTCTCGTTCCATAATACTATACTATATCGTCGTTATACTTGTATTCTCGTTCTCGCCACTGTATGAAGTTGGGAATTTTTACATTTTTCTGCCATCATTTTCCGGCCAAATTTTAATATAATACGTTCAAATCAAGGATATATCTGTCTAAACTTTTTGAAGCCACCGTAAAGTAATTGCAAAAGTTCTTCTTACAAGTTTATGTCGAACAACTAACTATAGATATTACTAGATATTTTTCGCATTTTTGCTGCCAGCGTTTTCCCTTAATATTTGAAACTCCATAGAAAATTATTTGTCAGAGCAATTTATAGAAACATGTACAGTCATATCTAACTTACAATGAGGGATTAAAGGTCGCTATAAGCTCATTCGCTTTCCGGACCTAAAAAAATAATAAAATAAGCTGTGTAAAAAAAAATTTTAGAGCACAAGGAAGTAGGAAATTAATCCTGTCGTACGTAGAATTTCAGAGAAAATAGTCTTCAAAGATAAAAATTGATCCAGGAAATACATCCTACTGTAGAAGATACTTCAGAATTACTAGAGCACTCTAAGAGCGCAAACCTCCGCCAAGCGAAGCAACGGTAGCAAAAAATTCAAATTGGCTCTGAAACTATAATTTTCTTTGTATAAACTCCAAAATCTGATCATTTGTGCCTTTTAATAGTAATAACAGCTTGTGTAATTTTCTTGAAGATCAATTCATAACTTTTTGAGTTATACTGCTAACAAGCGTTATGACAAACATAAGTCAAACATACAAACGAACAAACCGATCTGCGCAAAGATGTGACTATTTATGTCTTTTAACATCAATAACAACCCCTATAAATTTCATGAAGATCCATTCATTATTTTTTTATTTATTGTGCTGACAAGCATAAATTAAAAACAGTGACAAACGAACGAATAACGTATCCATACCAAAATTTGGTCATTTACTCTTTGTTATAAACCTAACAACTCATGTTAATTTCTTCAAAATCCATTCATAACTTTTGAGCTATGGCATTGAGAAAAATGAGGCAGATAACAAACAAACAAACGGAGGGATACATCTTAACCAAAAGTTAATCATCTGTTCCTCCTAACATACCCAACAATCCCTGTAAATTTCGTCAAAATCGGTTCATAACTTTTTGAGTTATCTTGGAGACAGACAGACAAACACGACGAAAACGTAATCTCCTTGGCGGAGGTAATAACATATTCTTGCAAATAAAGATTAGAACCCTCTGTAATGGGTACTATGGGTAGAGGGGAGCTTCTCTTGGGTTAGGTCGTCCTCTTGTTTTTGCGGTTGGGCACGTCCGTGCGAGTTTCACACCAGAACTCCTTTTGAAATGGTTGCATGGCCACAGTCTTTGGCGTGCTGGGGCCTCTGACCTGTATTTACAGCCCGCAAATAAATTTCAATCGGGTGGAGGCCATTTTTAGGGACTTCATAGTCCCATTAAAAAAAAAAAAAATATTAGAACCAAAATCATCAAAAAAACTAAGACAGTTCACTAGGCTAATACTGCAGATTATTACACATAAGGAATATAAGTACGGATGCATTGTCATACATACCCAATTCGGCAGTAGTTATCGCAAAGGCAAAAAACAATGAGATGGGAAAGGCTGAATAACTTGAAAATGTAGCTTATGGCCCTGAGGCGGTCACATAAATAGCGGGAAAGTAGCACCTTTTGGGATTCCAGTTGCCCACCCGTTGAAATGACCGAGCACCAAACCCGCGCTGGAACCCCAGACAGGTGGCAGCGCGGCGTGCTCGGCCATATAAAGCTTAAAAAAAAGTCACTGAACTAGCAATCAACCGTGATCAAAGGACCAAAAAGGATTAGAGATGAAACATATTTTACATCGCCCGGCAAAAAACCCAAAAACCCTGCAGAAAAAGTCAACAACAAAATACCCGAGTTCTCCGCATTATCAATCCAAGCACTTCCCGCAATAGAAGCATCGCTTCTCTCAGCCTGCGTGTCATCTAATACTTCAGGTTTTTTATTCTCAAACATTCAAGTCCAAAGTTGAACATGATGCGTCCTCGACGACGAGCCTGTTTTTCTGCCCCGGCATCATCCTTGTTTGACCCGCCCAACTCAAAGTCCACTGGATTATTTATTTAACTACAGCAACGCGTTTTATCGTAAATACAATGCTTAAGAAAGTATACATTATAGCTTAAATGATTCAAATAATGTAAACTACTAGTGTCGTGGTATGAGAAACGACAATGCGTTACTACAAGCACGGGAACAGGCCGCTAACATAACGTTGACCACATGAGAACCACATTGTATGGAAAGAAGATACCGTTTAAGCTAAAGCCAAGTATATTATGGAAATGCCTTGCAGAACGAAACAATGCATCAGTACAAAGTACAGACGTAAACAGGACGCTGGAGGCTCCTGAATGTGACCTTGAAGGAACGTGTTCCTTGTGCCGAGACAAGCTGGGTCCCTGCTGAGCTGTCCAGCCTTCATCTACACTGCATCTCCTCACCAGCGGTGCGGTGAGTGCTGGCCCTGCGCCCTCATCGGTACAGTGCGAATCCGACCAATTTAAAGATGTAAATAATAACTCTAGGTAGCTAGTTGCCTTTCATGATAACAAAGTACTGTTGCGTGCAGAAATTGACCAATTCAGAGACGCACAAAGGAACATCGGGTAGCACGTCTTCGTGGTAACAAGTTTCTGCATTGTGCTACAGTTGAGCAATTCAAGCAGGCAGGTAGGAACTTCGGGTAAGAGCTCTTTATGGTAACAAAATATCTAACGTATACTTGAAAATTTCCACCAAATCAAATTTAAGAGGCACACTGCTAGCATATCTTTAGGTATGTACGGAAAGAAAATAAGAGTACAGGAAGTCCCCGTTATATAGGACACTTCATTTTATGCAGTTTATTACTTAGTTTAAAACTTTCAGTTGCTGGTTCGATATAAGTGCTCGTTAATCAAGGATATGTATATCGGATACCTGGAACTGAAAACCGGAGACTAAATAACGCTGCAGAAACCTAGCAGACCCGAGTCGAAAAGATCCTATAACAGACAAAGCGAATATGGCGCAGTCACTGGTAACTAGTCGCAAAGATGATCCTATAACTACAGACGTTCCAGAGCATAAAATTCTCAGCACGCAGCTGATATAATCTGATACTTTGGTGTCCGTATAGTATGTGGCCTACCTGAGATACACTTATAACATGTGTGTCTATAAATTAGGTATTAGGCACCTATTCTAGCTGGACAGATCCTATCCCAACCTAACGTAACACATACTCTGATGTAGGCTACATATTCTAGGACTTATGATACTGTCGGTCTATACATTTCCGATTGCATCTAATGGAACCAAACGATTCAGAGAGATTGAAAACAACTACAATAAATAACATTAAATATCACAGTGTTGCCCAAATATTCCATACTCAACTCCCAGTGCACCATTGAAGCCATTACAATCTTCTGGCGCACTTCGCACCGAAGTACGAGGGTGGTTCCAAAATAAACGCCACCTATTTTTTTATTCTGCCCGAAGGAATCCGAGAGGATTGGAAATTGAATTGTTATTTTGACTGAACTTATTCACTCAAAGACCTGAAAGTTTCACCTCTGTTGCAGATGATGACGGCGTAACACTCTAAGAAAGCAATCCATGTCATGGACGTGCGTCAGAAGCAGAAGTGCCACATTGTATATCTCTATGCAGAAAAAAGTGAACCAATCAACATTCACCGGCATCTGGTGAACGTTTTGCAGCCACTGCAGTTGATGTGAGCACAGTTAAGAGACGGGATCATAGATTTCAGAATGGCGAGAGATTTGTGAGTGAGAAAGTACGCTCTGGATGACCATGCACAGCCGTCCCATGCCTATGGAAAGTAATGCACACGGTCTTCTCGGACAGGAAGAGCGTCAGCCTCTTGGATTTCTTGGAATCAAGGGTGACTGTCAACTCTGACCGTTATGTTGCAACGCTGAACAAACTGAAGGAGCAGATTGCCCGCGTAAGACCAGAGAAAGATGAAACATTCCCGTTGCAGTACGACAACGCTAGGCCACACAAAAGTTTGAAGAAAATGAAATGTGTGACAAAATTCGACTCGATGGTGCTGTCTTATTCACAGCCTTACCAAAAATAAGGGGCTACCGCAGAAGCTAAACCCCATTTTAGCTGCTGATCGGCGCCCAAATTTTGTTTGGGTTACCAGTCCCGACCTGGCGCCATCAGACTTCCACCTGCTCGGAATTTTGAAAGGCGCATTACGTAGGCAGTGTTTCCCCGATAACAACGTCGTGAAAAAATAGACCGCCTCGGCGGGTGTGCGCTGACTCTTGCGACCGAGGCATCAAGGCTCTCCTTCATCGCTGGTAAAGTGAATTAAGAATGGTGGTGACTACATAGAATAATAAATTCTGGAGCACAAAAGGTCGCTCACTTTAATTTGGTCCCACTTCCCTCTTCGCAGATCTTAAACTTTTTGAGTTAAAAAATAGAACGAATAACTTTTGGAAAGACCCTCGTAGTACAATGGAAGTCAACAGTTTCACACATAGATTACAATAGTCTAGAGTGCTGAATTCGTGGCACTGGATGTAGCACGTGCCACTGCCAACCCAGGCAAGCGAGCACATGCGGTGCTTGATGCGCTGGCTCAGCATTTGACATGTGCACAGCTACCGCAGGAGTTCTTAGTCTGGTAGGGGAGGCACGGCTTGTTGCATAAGAGCTTTCTGTCGATGGCGCCATAGCTCTTGACGATCCGTGATCGACTGCGGCCATGTACTCCTCTACGGCCAGTTGGCCTATATCTGCAGCACGAACCAGTGGGTGTGGGTTTCTCAGTAGGGGTGCTGCCATCTTGACTTTACCTTTACAATGGCATAACATCTTAGAATGCTCTTATAAAATACAGTGTTTTCATATTACTTAAGTATATTAAGTTTCTCGTTGTGCGCCGTTTGGGAAGCACTGCTCTATCATAACATATGGGAGGAAATGTTTTGGGTTTCGTGAACAAAGAAAACCTTCACAAAAACCACCCTGTCTGTAGGGATTTGTAGCTGACGAAGTTTTTAAACATATTTTTAAAGCCGATTCATACTATAGACTTATGGCGCCGTCAGTGTCCGTCAGGTGTCCAAATGGCTTCGTCTTTCTTTGTGAACAACAGAACAGTGGGCAGCTTTTTTCATTTTTTTGCTCACCCAAGAACTGACTATTGGTACCTCGTAAAAGCCTGCTGACACGACAGGCAACATTTTCGCAATTTTTCAATAGACATGCAGCTGCGTAGAAAAGGAAGCATTTCAACATTCGAAGACTACGTACGGGGAACAACAGACTATGAATTCACATTACTATTGTTCGTAAATAGCATTATGTTAAAACGCGGCAGACAGCTGCATGACACTTCAGAGCCAAATGGAGCCCGCGTGGCACCAGAGTGCGGCAGGTGACCTAAGCAACAGTACGGGGCACAGCCCAGCAGAGGGATGCCTATCCTCGTGGCGCCCTTGCATGAGCACAATATACGCCCTTGAACTACAGTTTCACTCAAATAGTTTCCTCCATATTAATAAGAAAGAAAGAAAGTGTATAAAATACATATTGATCTATTGCTTGTAGTCAGTGATGGATGGACGCTTTGAATTGATAGTCCTCGATTCAGCGCTAACGAGATCGCGGAATTTTTATATCCCTACGCCAATAAGGTTACGTTTTTGTTGAGTTCGCGTATCTGTCTGTCTGCTTGCTTGTTTGTCTGTCAGTCACCAAGATAACTAAAAAAGTTATGGAAGGGTCTTGGCGGGGAACAAATGATGACTTTTGACGAAGATCCGCCCAGCCGTTTGTTTGTTTGTTTGTTTGTTTGTGTACCTCTTTTTTTTTTTTGGTAGCACAACACAGAAAGGTAAAACCGATTTTTATCGAATTTGAAGGAGTTGGGGTTGTTGCTAAGAAGAAATAGATAAATTTTTGTGTTGATTTGTTTGTCCGTTTGTCGTTATGTTTGTCTTTATGTTTCAGTAATATAACTTCATGAAATTTGCTAAAAGACACAAATGACCAAATTTTGATGATGATGATCGACTTGTCCATTTGCGTGTTTGACTAATGTTTGTCAAAATGTTTTTCAGAATATGACTCAGACAGTTATAGACGGTTATTAATGAAGTTTGCAGAACTATTAAAATCAACAAGTAACCAAATTTTAGTGACAATCGGCATGTCCGTTTGTATGATTAAGTAATATTTGCAAAAAAAAACAAATAGTGTCTCGATCAGAACATATCTCAGAAAGTTACGGACTGACTTTTAAGAAAGTTACGGGAGCTGTTATTGCTGTCAATAGACAAAAATGGCTAAAATTTTCAGGACAAATTTCAATTTTTCCTTAGCATCGCCTCGCTTGGCGGAGGTAAGCGCTCTCAGAGTACTCTTGTTAATTCTAACATAAAAATATTCCGCAGGCGCTGATTTCCAAAGTACTGTTAGCGGGCCACTTTTTTTTTATGGTGTGTCTAGCCCAGTTGCATTACGACCGACACTGGCCAAGTGCTGTCTCGGGTTCGAATTTGAGGACGGCCAACGGATAAGGCAAAGCTACATGAATTCTGCTTTGAAACTACAACGTTTCAATATTGTGTTTAGCGTGAATGCGTTTAGCTTATTTGGTTTAGACTATTTTTCGTGTGACCACGTCACATCAAAAGTTTCATAGTTTTTATATACATTTATAGATTTGAACTGATGATGGAGCTGGACTCAGAAACGTTTTCAATAATACAATGATTTCATTTTTTTATTTTCTTTAGTTTAAAATTTCTGATTAATTAAGGCATGCCGCAAATTTTGCAGATTTACCTGCCTGGAGCTCTCTGGTATTAAAAAGAGAGGGGAAATGCGACAAGAGATGCCCAAAGTGGCACTCAGTACCGAATATACAGCACACGAAAGTCGAGCCAAGAAAACCTTTCATGTTCTTTGACCAAAATTTTCTGTGACTGTGACTACGGCTTGATGTCATAGAACATTACTTTAAAATATACTACGAACCGAATTCGAACTCGTTTCAGATTAAGGGAGATATCTGAAATTGGGAACTGCAGCAGTGGAATACCTGCAGTGGCAGGTCAAATTTTTGCAATTTTTTTTGACAGCGTATAACATCAGACAAACTGAAGTGGTGCGCTCGCGTCAACGGCTTTTCATTTTTATATACAGTGTGAATCATGCGGGTGCCGTGAGATTTAAAATGCTCAGGTTTGGAATTATCAAAACATTTAAATCATTAGATAACTGGCAGTAAACGGACAAACAGGCGCATTCCCGAAGAGGCGCAGCGACTCACGCTCCGACCCTCCACGAGCTATTGCCGCGCGTAACATTTGCCAGTAAATGAAGAAATTTAAATACTGAAATAGTTTACTGCTTCACATCATCCTGACCATCAAAATTACGTTGGATTATACAATTGCATATTTTGTTACAGAAGAACACTTTCATTACAAGTAGAGTTCATTCAGGGTTGTAACGAAACCGGAAAGAGTGAGAGTTGCCAGGCTGAAGGCGACTTGGCGTGGACGTTAGGACCACCGATGCAGTACAGATGTGAAAGTGCGCAATGCAGCAATGTATGTCGTCCCTATCGACAGAACTTCCCACTGTCCGAGTTCCAGCAAGATAGGCAAGCATGCGCTCTTGCAAGAACGGATAATGTGGAGCTGTGAACTGCTCAAGTGGCGGAAGTGGCCACCAAACCGATGGCTTCATCCACGACCTGCTGCGCAACTGCGTGGTCACTTCGGCAAGGGAGTTCATCAGCGAAAGTTTTAACATTGCTCCCATGTTTGACGGCGGGTGAAATCGAGCGCAACAAGTTTACTGCAGTGGTAAAGATGGCTTGGGATTTACTGCTGGAAAGTTAATGATTGGAAATAGTGATCGAGTGCTTAACGAGACTTACAATAATTGCGGACTGACATCAGCAATTCTTAGGCTGAGCACATGAATGCCAGAGTTAAATATGCTTTGAAATGTTAAGGGAACAGTGGCTGTAAATAGTAAAGAGGTGAGCGCACAAGTTTGCTAGCATACCCAAGTACGCAGGATGTGCAAGATGGGACGAAAAGTATTTTCACTTACTGTAACGTATTTTCTGTAGCCAATTGGGCTCTGATAATTCTTGTCATGTGCTCTATGGGCAAGTAACGCTTTGTCTAATGTTCGTCTACTGAGCTCAGCATGCTGTACTTATGAAAGAGTTCTAGAGCTGAATAAAAACTTTTGTTTTGTGTCTGACAGTTATAAGTAGTGCACAGTCCATTTAAGCTGACGCTTTGAAAAAGCTGTAAATACAGTTAAATAGAACGTTCTAGCTTGTCTTGTGGTCTGCATCCGCGCTTGACAGATAAACAATAATATGGACTTGATGCGCGTTCGTTTTGTCACACTTGATTGTCATAATCCAGTCTCAGAACCTTCATTTCAGTGAGTGAATCATTTTTAGTTTTACTCCAACTTTAATTTTAGCTTGGACTATGGTAAATTGAAAGCGCCTTACAATATTTAACATAGTAGATTTAGAGCACTACATTGTCCAAGAAGAAGAAGAAGAAGAAAAAAAAAATGTTGCACAGCACATCTGTCTTCAGCTACTGGAACTCAAACCTGCCGTGATCCGATCTTACGACGATCGAAGGCTTCTTCGCACGACAGTCTTTTGGTTCTCGTATGTACTACTCAGGTGCTCCAGGACGTTCTGGTGTCCGTTTAAACAGCAGAAAATGCTCAGCTTTCTGAGTTCTAATGCATTCTGAATTTAACATGAGCACTCTGAGAGCACATGCCTCCGCCAAGCAAGGCAATAGTGACGAAAAATTCAAATGGGTCTTGAAACTAGGATTTCTTCTTCATCGTCGTCAAAACTTGGTCGTTTGTGCCTCCTGACAGTGATAACAGCGTCTGTATTTTTCTTTAAGATCTGTCAGTAACTTCTTGAGTTAAGTTCTAACAAACATGTTGAGAATCATTATAGTTAAACAGATAAAAGGGATAATCGATCATCCCCAAAACTGAGCAATTTACGACGTTTATCATGTTAAAAATCTTACAAAATTTCATGAAGATTCGTTCATAACTAGAGTTGTTTTTTTTTTTTTTGACTTACATAAACGCGGAGACAAACAAATCAACACAAAAGTTTGGTTATTTACTACTAGTAATAACCCGACAACTTCTGTAAATTTCGTAAACTTCTTGAGTTATACTGCCAAAAAACGAGGCAGACAAGAAAAAAAAGTTGAACCGATGTTCACCAAAAGTTAATGATTTGTTTCTCCTAACATACGTAGCAATCCCTATAAATTTCGTACATATCCAGTAACAACTTACTTTTTGAGTTATCTTGTGACAGAGAGATCGACGAACACATAGATAAACAGAAAGACAGACAAAAAACTACATGAGTAAACATAAACTACTTGGCGGAGGTAATAAGTTCTTCCGAAACTTGACAATAAAGACACTTAAATTGCAGAGGCAGAGCCATTTGGCGTGACAGCTATCATTTTTATAGATATTTTGATAGCCAAACAGTTGTGATTCCATGGACACAACAAAATATCTGAACGTTGAGCAGAACGTACATAGAAGGACCACAAAACTACACCGCGAACCGGCCTTTAGTGTTCCGTTACAGGATACGACAAAGTTTCGCGTTACACAAATCTCTGATGTTTATGGACGAGTGTGGCGCCCCTCACGTGCGGCGGCGCCAGAAAAGATTACTGGGTCAGTGCTACACACGCGTGCTGCGGTCGAAGGTGAGAAGCCCGTTCCGCACCCGCAGAAGAAAATTATCTCGCAGCTGAGCACGGGAGAAAATCGTTCATTTGCAATGCAAAGCAGTTCAGAATTTGCTCAACTGTAAACCATACGACAAAAGAATTTTTTTTTTGTTTAGCTAACCATAATTATAACCAATGGGTATTAATTTTTAATCTGATACCTACTTACTTGGCAGTTATTACCCTGTTAAGAAGGTTCTTGCAATACATAAATGGATGTTAATAAAAATGCAAAGCGTGCTCAGATGATGTCTGCTCGATAGGAAAAACAGATGCTAATTTTGGAAACTGGATACGAACCAACATAAAGAAATCCATGCATATTTATATAAATCAACTATAGCGACTGAGACTGTGTAAATTAATAAATATGGTATAAACAGGTCAAACTAAAAAATAAGATAAAAGAAAAGCCGCGAGTGAAATAAGACAAGGAAAGACAACGGTATATACAACCATTCATCTCGCTCAGTACTCGCTGGGGGTAGTATTTAGTTGGCATTATTTTGCATCACCTATTCGTGCCATTGTTATTATTGTATATATTCAATAAACAGACGCCGATCTACTGTACTAATGAAAGATGTATTACATTCACAAATACAGTACAGACATCATGGACTCACGCAAGGCTAATCACGCAGCTTCTACCAATTCTTCACATGTGTAATGTGATTCTCAATAGGTGCAATAATTTATTGTATTCTTCGTACGTGCAATCTCATTCTCCATACGAATAATCTGTATTCTTTATAAGTGGCCAATTCTTTATATTGAACGCTAAAAATTTATTAAAATCACTGTCTACTAAACCGCTGACTGAAAAGACAACAGAGAACAAGTTTCAAAATTTGTTATCAATAAACACGAGACACATGCAACTTCTGAAGCTGCAACGATCGAGCTCCAGATGACACTGCATTATTGTCGTTGTCTTTTATCCTAAAAAAATGCAATGTAAAATGTGCTAGCCAAAAGGTACAGTTTATCACTGAATCTGTTCCTTTTTGTTCAGAAGTTAGAACTGAGAACAAAACTAATCCAGTGATTAACGCGCGTCCTCAGCGCTAGCGAGTCAACAGGAAGTGCTCACTGAAGAACTGTGCAAAAAAGCAAGGTTGAATTCTATGTCTACGGAACGCAGTATCCCTTAGGCAGCTGATCCAGACACAAGGTCACTGAGACAGAATTTGTGTACACACTGGCCAGCTCAGTACCTAGAAATTAGATTGGGAGGCAGACCATCACTACTCGTTACCGTAGAAAACAAGCGCTTCAAGTTTGGCAGAACAAAGTTTGTACAATTCATGTGCTTTCTGCTAAGCTGCATTTGTTACTACCTGAACAACTAAATGTGGAGTAAAGAGTATATTTGTATAAGTTACAAATCTTACACTACGAGTATGCTACATTTGCTAATTAGTGAACTTAGATGTACTATGATTCTACCAATTAAGTTGGCTATGTTGAAACTAGGAGGACGTGGAACAAATACAAGACCTAAACAACAACAACAGATTCTTCTTTAAATTGTATTTTTTTTAGCATTTAGCAGTAGGAAGACGAGCAGCAAAGGGAGCATTGGTGCCACTGATGACTGTTATGCGCTATATATATGTAGTATTTTATTGATACCTGAACGCATTGCAAATGTATTACCTGTGGGCAAGACAGGATGTTTCTGACAGAAAGCGACCGGCTTCAGTAGCTCAAAATGACAAAATTATGGTCATATCTTATTTCGTGAGTAGATAAAAGTCACGACGTAGATAGTTTGCAAAGCACATCAGTTTATTTATTTATTACGCCGCCCTGTATACCAAGCAGAGCCTCTGCAGAAAGCTAACGAGTTGCATATGCGGCAGCTGCGTGTTCAGTCTCTGCGAGAGATCTGCAGGTACGCTATAAGATTAACAATAAAGAAAGTAAAGACTTGCTTTTGACAACGTTTACGAACAGCTAGAGAGTTGAGATCTCCTTGTTTACGACCACAATAGCTGTGACGCTCGAGTCTCGTAACTAGTGAATTCTTCTGACGTGATATGGCAACACTGAGCAGATGTACGGCACAAGAGTTCTAGAACATTTAAACTTTGCAACGATACATTACAGCATAATCGTATGGTAGGTAACATATAGTTAGTTTTCTCGGACTATTTATGTGTCATTGTTATGTATATAATAATATATTACAGATGATGTACTTAAATATCAATTTTTCTCCTTGGGTGCGGGTAACAATCCACCTTTCCATAGCTACATAGCCTAAAAGTGCCTATCCGCTACGAAAAATTTTGAGCGCCATTACAAGAATATCTGAGCCTTGTAACAACAGTACATACATTCATAATAGGGATTTATGTTTCAGGATAAACGTCATGAAATTTTAACTTATTCTCGCTTTTGTACCTTTGATTACCAGTCTACCTATACAAGAAAGGGTAGTTCAATTCAGAACCTCTGTATGCACGTAACTTAGTTCTTCGTACACTCTTACGATAGAGTAACAGCCATCCTGACTTGAATTCATATCGAAAGAATTGTACAAAGTATTTCATATGCGAAAATTGTCGTCAGCTAGCAGTGAAAAATTTATACAGTCGTACAATTTTAGTAAAGAGCCTCATCAACCTATTGCACTACATTTCAATGCAAATTTAAAGAAACAGCCTGAATGTATATACAGTATGTGCATAGACTAAAACAATTCAGCAAACGAGGTAACAAAGAAAATCTAATTACGGTAGAACAACGTTGCAAAGTAGTGGTCGGGTATTAAATAGTAGAGAATGTACCACAGCTCCTTATAGGGTAAAGTACCAATTCTGGACGCAACTTATTAAGAGTATGAGTTGTAAGCTGATGTCAGTCTCGAAGAGACAATCAACTTAGGCTGATAACCGCACATTAATGTATTTCAACACATTTATATATTTACCGTCGTTATATTCACCTATAACAAATGTCATGTGAACTGAAAGTCACGATAAAAATATGAAATTTGATATTCAAGGAAGAATTGACCATAACATGAAATTTTTTTGGCATATTATTTGGATTACGGATTCAAATGATGGCAGATGTTTAAATTCTATTAATAAATTTTTATTGAGATTTACTTTCTTTAACTGTTTTTTTTTTTAAGTCGCTGGTATTCAACGTCGCAGCAAGCTTACTTTCACTAAGAAATTCAATGAAGTACATGAACATTGATAACTTTATGTTTGAGGCACAATAATTATTTTTTACTATTCTAGAGAGGAACACCGAAAATAATACTGTTCTTCTAAGCCACGATTTATTTCCTTCATGAAATTCAACACACCGTCCATATATTTCGCAAGCGCAGATCGGGTGGGACCGCCACGCGCAGAGAAATAACGTGAGCGTTGAATTACCACAGTCGATCCTGCCTATGCTCTGCAATTGATCGGCTAGGCTTCAGTTTACGAAACGCTCAGCAGCTCTGCTGCGCTCTCTTTTAAAATTCTTGCGTCACGATAATTGCATAAGAAACACGGGGAGTTTCACACAGTTAGGGCCTTGCACTCACAACGTAATAAACGCAATCATCTTGTGAAAGTTTGGTCTCCTACAGCGTAGCTGGCGTGCGTACTTCTTTGCTTGCTTTGCTTCTCACATCTGTCAACTTCCTTACACATTACCTACGTGTTGGCTGGTGCTGGAGCTATGCGTGTAGGTTTCTCCTCACTCTTCATCGTCGGGAATGGAAGTGACTACATGCAGTAGCGCGAGCAACATCGACTGCGACAATGAAAGTGTAGAGATACAAAATTGAAGCCGAGTTTACTATCGTGGTAAATGTAAGCTGAAGCTGGCGGTTAACAACAGGGCCGCATTAAGCCCTTCAGAGGCCCTAAGGCCGTAAGTCTTGCGCCCCATTCATGTATGTATAATTAAAACTGCAAAAGCAATAAGTCTCACATTTCATTGATCGAACTTAAACAACCCTAACAGTAAGACAGGAAACAATATATACATAAAAATAATGTGTATGCATGATGAATGTGCAAGAATAACGAATCTATGGTGACTCCTTTTCCTAGCAAATTTGATGCCCTAATCATGAGCTTATTTTGCACTATAGTCTATCGTGCCGTGGCTAACAGATGCAGATACCAAATTCAAGCCAAGCTTTAAACTAAATTTTCCTAACACTAGGCATGATCGAGGGATATAAACTTGGCCTTACAAATATAGCAAAAGTTAGTATCGAAATAAAAATATTATAATTTTATGTTGAACCTTAACGCCGAACCAAAGTAATATATATCATAAAAAAAGAGGGGTGGAGAAACAGAAAAAAAAAAAAATCTCCGATCACAATGGACTAATCCGGCACGCAGGATTCGATCAGCAACAAAAAACAGAGTGGCAGTTTTAAGTTTGAAATTTTGTACTCCTATTTCTCATTGCATTTGTAAGAAACTAAGAACCACCGAATACTGCCATGCACGGGTAAAACTTTAAATAAGGTTTATTTTACTCAATCACTTCTTCGGCAAACAACGCATAATAGAGCTAGCAAGATGTGAAATTTTTATAAGCTCTATCTCAGTATCAACAGAAGTTGACAGTAGAGTAGGTGAGTACGATGAGCAAAAAGGATAAACCATTTCATGCTGTTTTTTCCGTTATGGGAAAAAGACGGAAGAAGTGAGATCGGGACTGCAAGGAGGACGACGAAATATTTCCCAACGAAGTTTTCGTAGAACTCTTTAATACTTGGGAAAAATGAGTTGGCGCATGACTTGATGAAAAAGAATTACACAGTTTAGTTTCCCTAGTTGATTTTTTATCAATGATGTCTTCATTTTCCAAAAAAAGTCTATTATACGCTCCCGTTATGTTGTTTTTAGATCGAGGAATTCTACTTGCAGCGTCTCCTTGAACCTCCAAAAATAGTGGCTGTCACTTTTTTTGCCGACTACTCTGCCATGAATATGAGTGATCCGGATAAATCCCTAGGAAGCTAAGTGCTACGGCTTAAGTCTCAGTACTGAACTGAATATTCAAGTCTCGTTTGATTTTACGAGTGGTTCCAATAAAATCTTCAGCATCGACATGAGTCTCGGCTTAAGACACTCAATAACATGTCATATGGTCAACTGGCTGCGTATGTATTAGACACCTGACGGACGAGTAGAGTCTAGGGCTTGCAGAATTCTACTGCAGAACGGATCCTGCTTTTTGACAGAAAATTCATCTCTATTTTCCTATCATATTATTTGAACTTAAATGGGTAACTTCCATTGATGTCTGAGCTTGAGCTACTGGTTTTTTATTTGATGAAGTTGAAGGTCTTGCATTTATTTCTAAAACTAAATTCTTGCATCTTAAAATTGTTGCTTTATGAATATCGATATCTACAAAAGTATATAGGCCTACAACGCATTTATAATTCGAGGTGATTTCCGCTCAATCTGGTGCTTGCTTTGACTTGAAAATTGCCATTTTCCATAGACCTGGAGGTATCTTTTTTGCAAACACTTCATATCGGATCAACTGATGTGTCAAGATAGTCTCTGCTTCCAGTTTCTTCGAATCAGTTTTGGTGAGCGACCGAATCCATTCCCAAGTTATAAATACTATGCGGTTTGTAGCACAACACTCTGTTGCACCCTAGCGCAGCAGTTCTCACACAGTAAAGGATGTAGAGAGCAGAGATGAAGGAACATAATCGCCATGCAGGAAATGGAAGAAAGCCGCAGCCTCCATCCTGGGCACTCATCATACGAACGTGAAAGCAGCCACCGCGCCCGCGGCAGCGCCGCTGACGACAAAAACGAGCGGCATGACCAGCGGCGGCAGAAACTGCGTCTCGGCGGCAGGACACGGCAAGATCATATATACGAGTTCAGCATACGGCGATAAGAATCACAAAGATGGAAAACCATCAAGAAACGAAATATAGCGAGTTGGATGACAGGCGGTGACCCTAGATCATTGTGCTGGTAGATCATAGCAAGATGCAATATTAAGAATTAAGCATAAGATAAAAATGGGGATATTAAAGATGGGAATAATAAAAGAAGTAAAACGAGTAGGATGACATACTTGGACCTTGGGACCATCGCGTTGCCAGGCAACAGCGAGGTGTTAAGCACTCAGTACATAATAAAACAGTGAGAATTCTTGAGTAGGAAAATTAGCTTGAAAAGGTAAATAACGAGCAGCATGTAATGCGAGAAACTTGGAACCGTCACTTTACTAGACCATGGCAAGGTATTACGCAATCAGTACAAAGTATATACGGTGATTGTAGGAATAAACGAGTTGGACACAAGCAGAAAAAACAAACTAACGAGTGGGAAGATAATACCATACATGTTGTGGCCTCAGGCGAGTTACCTCTTGCACGACCGTAAGGTGTAAATTTGGTACCGAATCGTAGATTTGGGGCATTTAAAACAGAAACGGCTTTCATTGACGTTTTACAATAGAGCACAGAATGCGAGAGAAGAGGTAAGGGACTACTTGTGCGTTACTATAAAGCATAAGAAATTTAGAAGTAAAACTAAGTTAAATTAGCATTTTCTACATGTATGGATTTGTCACACTATTAACGCTCACGAAATCAAAAGCCAGTCCCACTATAGAACAGTTCTACAGATTCAACATTTTTCTAAAAATATTCTCGTGGGTTGAAAGCAGTAGTTTTATATTATCGTTGCTGATAAGCTGCTAAGGTTCTTGTATTTGAACCCATACTTCCACTGTCACCACTTTGCAACAGCATGGAATAATGCTACAATACAATTCCTAGGGAAAATGTTCTACGGTAATGGATTAAGTGCTGACAAAATATTTTTATATTGTATTTTGAAAGTGATATTAGCCAGCCTCGGGTTTGTTTATGAATATATTTTAAAGGGTTCTTAATGGAATCAGTTTTCAGGTTATTTATTCATTTTTATTTTTTTGAAGTGTGGCATGGACCGAAATATCCAACAATTATCAAACAAAAGGCAATTCAAAATTATGGCAGTAGCGTCAATTTTCAATTCAGGCTATTTTCACCAAAGGTTGTTGCTTGAGCACTCAGTCCTTGGGGACACTGACCAAAGTAATACAAAGGGTATCGAGCAAATCCTCGCTTTTATTACCGTTAATTCAAACGAGTGAAAAGTTCCGTCGGTTAAAAGCAGTTGTCTAACAGAAGTGCACAACTCTATCTCCACACTTCGCTCTGAACGTAAGAGCAAGAAATGTTAAAGAAAGATACGTAGATGATAAAACTTTCGGGAAAGAATAAATTTTAAACCTCACTTCAACTTTAGCATTTTACTGCATAGTGTACCATATATTAAAGGTATCAAGCAATGCTATTCCTAAGGAAAAGGCAATAAACTTGCATTGACGGAGCAAGACTCAGTAGATACTGTAGCTCTCTTCTTCACCTTGTTCCTTAACCGCGTTCTTTCTCCAGCGCCAGTGAACATCTCCCAAAAACTCAGTACCGTTCATACCCGTCTTGCACAGTTGTCGTACGACTGCGCTTCATAAATGCTCAAACTTTATAAGAATTGCATTAGTTACCCTCGTGTTATTTCGTGAAGAACTTGTGAAGGATTCCGAATAGGTGAGATTATAGAGACCGATTCTGAGCAGAAATAGACGAGAGCAAGGATTCCCGAGCGTGCTACTGCAAAGTCATGAAATTGAGGATGTCCTTGGCAGACCCAAATTTGAAGATAGCGCGGCTATTGTCTACGGACCTTGAGCTCGTGACAGAGACGTTAAGGTTCGTTAATTGGAATGAGCAGCTCTTTGAAATCATCCTAGCGACATTAAGTAAATCTATGTAAGTACACACTTAATTTAATCCCATTTTGCTTGCATGGTGTAAACCTTAGTGACGATTAAAAATAACTAATAATTACTACAAAACACTAAATTTTAGTTTGGGGCTTCAAGGATCAATAATAACGTAGAAATTAGAGTTAAAACATGCCAAAATATTGCGGTTTTGTTAAATAATTCTGACGACGGTATAAAAATTATGACCGTTCCAAACAACAAAGTAATTTTCAGCATCTGTAACAAGAGTATGAAGGTAAAAAAAAAATTAAGGCATTGTACTTCCAAATATGCATAGAAATTAAAGCTTTTGCTAACTGGTACATTGCTGCAAGCGTTCAAAATAGAGGAAGCTTTTTCATATGCATTCACATGAATACATTTAGAACATCTACAATATGTATAGACCTTGTATCTAAAACTTACGAGCAGCAAATGGAGTGCATAGCCTACCATAATCGTTCACTTGCCATGTGAGTTGACAGAACTTCATCTTTCTTGTACTAAGTAGCAAAGAGGTCAGTCTTGCACTATAACATGCAATAGTTCATAGACATTTAGCGCTTAACAATAACCCATGCGTTGGGTTGCATTACATATGAGGTTCTTCCCTCTATCCACCAAATTTCATGATCAGCTCCATAACGCATACGCGCAGAAATTATGGCTCCAACAGGAGCATCCACGCAACGCATGCCATAATTATGCGCTCGAAGACTCTAAGAATTCTTTGTCCTTAGCTATAGTCGCTAGTTAATATTCAGAACATGTCTAACGGGCAAAAACATTAGGGTTCTAAAATTAGCTCATGCATTACGTACCGTAAGCGTTTACAGAGTTCTGATTGGAGAGGTTCGCTTTTCCTCTCGGAAGCAATAAAGTATTCTGTACACCTCCAAATTATGATACACAGACCTTAAACGTCTATGACGAAGGCATACTTTATGCTGCTAGAGTTCAATAACAGGAGAGCGTCGCCACTCCCTTCATACTAAGTTAATATTCAGACCACATCAGACCAGAGGTCAATAACCCTACAGCTCGAGTCAGTCGCATGCATGGGCATACGTGACGTACCTATGAGCGTTCAAAACATTCAACAGAGTAGTATCCTGCTGATAGGTAAACTTAAGGCCTGTACACATGCTAGTAAGAGAAAAACGAGGTTCGCTATCTCTTCGTATGAAAGAGCTGATGTATTCATTTTAATTGCATACAGTTGCAAAGAATTTGAGTCATGATTTCCTCCAAGTTAGAAGAGATATCCATAACTTAAGTACCGGCATTTACTGTGCAAACTGAACTGACGGCTACTGTACAATTTTTACATTTTTTTGTAAATTCGAAACGATCTTTACGAGAGCTCAGGAAAACGTTCCGACGATTAGCTGAGGGAACTTTTTTCTTTGTTAGTCTATTTACAAGCCATAATATTTAGAAGGACCTACCAAAATGCATTGACCTTATTGACCCAGCAAGACCTTGTGCAGTGCGGACCATAAGAGTTCACCAAGTCTTATCGGGTAGAGTTTTCCTTCCACTTGTCCCATATAATAAAGTATTCAGAGAGCTTTTTACACGAGAGTCACTAGACAATCGCACCCTCAACTGATTAGGGGACATTCAGCCCGCACGTCGTTCAACTTAGCTGCTACCTAGGGGTATCTTGAATTGAGAATTTCACTGTGTAATCGGGACGACGTGTAAGCTGAACGTCCGGTCATAACTTGACCGTGCAATTATGTAGTGCGGCCCCAGCATAGCTTACACAGACATTCAGCATCAGCAACAGGAGTCTTGCTATCCACATGTATTTATTATAGATAATTTTCAAAACGGTTTTAATGTGCAGAGATCAGAAATATCATACAAGAAGGTAGGTACCTAAGTTTTATGGGACAATATGAAGAGGTTGTTTCCTCCACTCTATACGTAGTCAATATTAAAATATCTACAACGTACACAAACGAGACCTCGACAGAGATCGTACAGGTCCATCTCGAGGACATACACTGTACCATGAAAGCAAGCGTTCAGAGACTGGAGATCCATCAGGGGAACGTGTGGTGCGCACCGTAAGCGTTCATAGCCTCGCAACAGAAGAACTCGGCCTCTCCCCTCGCGCCAGTTGCGCCACCTATAATGAGCTCTACACAATCTCTCTCAACTGTTCGGTTCGAAATCTAAATGATCAGGTGGCGTGACGAACTCGTGCGTTCCGGCGAGTCAAGGACGTGCGGCGCAACCGTTCAGCGCTCATAGAATTCACGGGGCGGCGCTTGACCGTTCACTGAAAATAAAAGTAAATTGGGGTGGCCATTGCAATGTACATTTCATTCAGTGGCCCTAACAAAATCTTTAGCCGTCGCAGAAGCTGTTTTGCAAGTTTTGCGTCAGGGGCGGCTAGGGATTCTGTTAGGTGAAGCAATTCTTCTCAGTTCCAGAGGAAATGTCGAGTTTGGAATACAATGAAGAGACGTGCGTTACAAAACTCTATATGGATCTAGCTGAGTCTATTTCACAGTAGCAACTAAAAGAACTGATCGAGTTCTTGGAAGTATTTGTAGAAGTTCAAGAGACGCTTTCATCGTTCGACGTAAGAGACTTACGAGCGCCTTTGAAATTAAAACACACAGCGCGTCAGGCAAATGAACGGCGAAAAGAATTGGATTCTTTGAAGCAGTTGACAATGTTCAAGGTCCTCTCACAAGTCGTTAGGGAAAAAATGAACGAGAACTCTTGTAAAAAAAGGTTCTTAAGCACACAAACGAGTAAATGCCATGAAAATATAAGGAGTTTCAGTTCAGATCTCTCGAACCAATTGCAAGGCGACACAAAAGGGATGGCATTCTAACAGAATGTCAAGTGCACTACAATGGACTCTCAACCATTTCCGAGACAAGGAAAAAAAGATTGCTTCGGAAATACCCTCATGAACTGACTCAGAGCAGTCGTCAATGCCAACCCATTAACACATAAAGCAAGTCCCTGTTGCTCGTAACAATAGCATTATTCATGACGTGCAGAATAAAGGACAGTATGTGGCAATGGGCTTACGTTAATTTACAGTCTATTACAGTATATTTGAAACGAATCGGCCCAAAGTTAACGGCATTATTGTCATGCTTAACGAGAGCGTACTTCACCTAATTTTTTTTTTTTTTTCAAAGTGTGCCGCGCCGGATGGAATAAACATTCCCCAAATGTTAACGCTTTTTTTGCGACTGAAAAAAAACTCGCTCGAATCGTGAAATCATTGAATGTCAACCGCTGGCAGTTTCCACACGCCATCCAACTGCCCCCCGTACACAGTACTGTAATATCACGGAACGAGTCTGAAAGAATTCGATCTCCCGCAGCGGTGCCGCTAAGGGTATCCGCGTCTGGGGACATAGTCAGGTTTGGTGCGTCTACCTCACTCGTGGCAACACAAGCTCCGTATCGTGCAAAGGTGTAACATTTTGAGGTCAATTTGGTCTCCAACGACCAAAAGCTGTGCCCGAGCAACAAGTTGGAAGTAGAAATGCATTTGTGTCCTCGGCATCATTAACGTTTCACTGGTCATTATGCATGGAATTAAATATGTCCCGGCTGCGCTATCGTCAATCACGACCGCTTTGTGTGCGTGTTTGTGTACGCAGATCGTGTGCGTGAGAGCGGCGTTCAAGTTGGCGCGCCGCGCTGTTCGCTGGATCGCTGATTAAGTTAGGTTATATTAGGTTAGGTAAGGTTAGGTTAGGTTAGGGATCGTTAGGTAACGTTAGGTACCGTTAGGTAATGTTAGGTAAGGTTAGAAAGGTTAGGCTGAGTTACATTTGGTTAGGTAAGGTTAGGTTAGGTGAGAAAGTTAGGTAAAGAGGTTAGGTAAGGGTAGGTTAGGTTAGCTTAGGTAGTGTTTATTTTAGTGGTGGCGCGCGCAGGAAAGCTTACGTGAACGCAAAGTGGTCGTGAACGACGATAGTGCGTCCCGGCTTGCGGTATTTTCGGTTTGCGGTGCTCCTCCAGGAACGAATTAATACCGTAAACCGGGGTTTCGCTGTATTATCTAAAGACCGTCGACTCGAGCTGGCGGTATGATTCGGTACTGCCTGAAATGTGGAGTCTGTTGTTTATGGACACTGCGGGAGCCAGTGGAAGTAGCGTCTACTGTTCGAGCAACAAAAGTACGAAGTGCAGGTACATTAAGCTGCAAAAAGTAGCACTAAATTTGACGAAAAGACAGAGATGAACTACAGTATAGCAGGACTGTCAATAAAAAATTATGGCGAAGAATAAGCGTTGCTTTCATTCTTTTCGGTTACCAAACAATAGGGTAAAGAAAATGAATAAATAAAATGAATTTAAAAAGCGGCAGAAACTTAAACACAGTTTTATCCGAATTGAGCGCAGCAAAGCAGTAAAATCTGAATTTCAATGCTGAAGTCTGGGCCAGCGCATCGTCTCTGTTGCATCATGTCTAGTGAAGACATTTCAACTAAAGAAAGAAGAGTAAGCAGAATAATAAAGTTACGCGGTGGTGATGAAATTAAAAAACATAATAGTTGTGGTTCATGTAAAGCATCGGGAGCAACAGGCAATTTACGAATTTCCTCCTATCTTTTGCTCTTGGCGTTCAGCAAATGAATTTTCTCCGTTGAAGTCATAGAGGAGCCAGTGATTTCATTGGCAACTCGATCTCTTAAGCACGTCTGTGAGTGAATAAAATCGACGTATTTGCAGGGGATCGGTGGCAAGCAAATACCCTAGCTCAAAAAATTAAAAACAGCGTTAACAGCAGCAGCAGCGGAAAAAAAAAAAATCACTTAAGATGCAGTTCAAACTCAGCTTGATCGTTGGTAAAGACCTAAAGCGAATAAGCTATGTATATAACTATCGAGACCCTTTAAAGTAGATGCACATGAAGTAAATGGCACAAACGCCACAAATAGAAAATACCTTTCATATATAAATCTAACAATAAATAAATAACAAACGTCCTTAAGGCATAAGTTGCAACTCCGCTTATCAGTTGAGCGGGTAACTTTATCTTTCTGTATGGAGGCCTAAGTAGAGCAAATAATTTATCAAGGCCTTTACATTGGGTGAGGGGCAAGTAAGCACCACCACAAGGAAGTGATATGCAAAGGTTAGAGCGATCTGAGAGGCGCGTTTTTATACAAGTATCTTAGCCAGAGCAGAAGCTCCGCATGTTCTGTACTGAACACTCATGACCTTGCCGGACTGGAAGCAGAATTCGATCTTTCATCCGCGAGTCTGAGAACAAATTTGGAGATCCTTAAGTGAGTGCAAAAAATGCTGGGAACTGTAGGAAGTGGTCTACAGCGGAACTAGAGATAATTGAAGGGCAGAGACACATAATAGACTAGTTGAAATTTTTAGCAGGTCCAACCACATCTGGAGCTTCGGCATAGCGTACAAGCAGATAGGGTAGTGTGCCAAATGTCCTTTCTTCTGAAACGTTCACAAATTAAGAGTAAGATACCCGACAGCGGCCCCTGCAGATTGTCTAACACAGTAGCTATGTAACTGGGTTCCCGAGTTGGAGTATTTTCGGGAGCAAGGAGTCGGAGTCGGTAAAACTTTTTCTATTTTATTAGAGTTGGAGTCGTAATGAGTCGAAAGTTTCTGATGTCCTTGGAGTTGGAGTCGGCACCAGAGTCTGACTCCGCTATAGATCTAGGGGTCGTAGAGGGACACTGTTCGTACAACTCTGCAGCTTCGCGGTGTCTAGCTTTGGGAGCGAGTCAGGAGAGCATTTATAGGGCAAACTAAAATTACTCTCTACCACTAATAGCATTTACCACTTCAGAAGCCATACTTTGTAATACTCTAGTTTAGACACAGGGATGTAAACGCATACTTTCGGCCCCAACAAAATGCAAATGAGGAGGCAGCAAAACAACTTAAAGGAAATGTATTTGCTAATGAAGAGCATTGCATATGCTCCACTGCCTAACAAATTCAGTCACTTGTAACTTCCACATGCATTCAGCCTCGTGCGTGGGTTCACAAAATACTACGACATAACTCAAGCATGTTGTCTTTGAAACAATGTAGCAGGTAATAGTTCACTGTTGCCATAACTGAGTGACAGCAGACATGGACATCGTTCGTGTCAGATTTTCATGGGAATATTTAATTAATACAAATTAAAGTTTCAACAGTGAACTACATCTCATAGCTGCCTGCAGAAGTCTTATACAACAAGAGAAGTATAATTGTATAATTTTCAACATGAGTTCAAATAACCTGGATACTGAAATACATATGAATTCACTTCAACATGTATACTGTAGAGAGGCCAGTTGCGATAGCAATATCTATTTCAGCATATACAGCGCAGTTAAAACATGAGAGCAGCACAATAAGTTCAATAAATAATTTCCTCGAAATGGATCGCGGGTCGCGGGCCGCGATATGTGTTGAAAGCCAACGATAATTTCAAGACGGAATGCATGAATATATTTCAAAAGAGCGGGCATGATTTTTGATCATTAACTAGGGTGAGTTTCACCCTTCGATGCTACTGCATGGAATTTGCTGAATTAATAGGAAGGGGGTGGGGAGAAGTGAGGGACGGGGAAGAGGGTCCAGATCTCCAGCAGCTTATGAGTAGGGTCATGTAAAACAAGGTGCACGTAATTCAGGAGCACATATAATATATATCGAGTACCTGGAAGCAAAAATGTTATAAACCAAATAACATAGTAACATAAAGAGGGGGGGGGGGCACATCAAGAACTACCTGTATAGTTTTCGCAAGAAGTACAGTGTATTTTTGTATATCCTGACGATTGTTGGTAGAGTGGATGCTATACGGTCAAGATCTCCCAAAACGTGTGTCAACCACAGTTCATTTACAGCAGATAGTTGTGTCAAACTTGAGTGTGTGCGCTACACCCCTTTGTGACGTCAAAAGTACGTCACGCCACTATGGAAATATCAAAGATTCCTCGCTGCAACAGTGGCGTGACGCAATTGTGACGTCACAAACCTGAAAATTTAGGGGCGTAGCGCATACACTCAAATTTGACACAACTATCTTCTGTAAATCAACTGTGGAGTCAACTCTCTTGGACTAACAGCTAACGGACGGTAGACCGGACATTCTCGAATTACCTGCTATTTAACAACGTTAGGAAATTGCTTTTAATTTCGAAGAGACCCAAGTACTTCAATGTCATCAACAGCAATTTTAAATGCAGACAGACCATCTCAATTCACGCTTACAGTCAGTGTCTTAAAACGTTGCAACTCACTGATCGAGGAGGATGCAATTTTTTATCTTAGCAGTTCTATGCTGAGCACCAGTGCACTTCCTGGCCTTGCTTGGCAGGCAGCTATACTGTACGCATCGCGCGAGGTCGCTCCGGCACATACACGCTACTTAATTCCTTTGCGCAGCTCAACGCTGCGATTGTGCCCCAATTCCTCACGACTCATTTTAAGATATCAGTGTTTATTAATGCGGGGTAACGGCCGATAGACTAAAGAAAGAAATACTTTCGAGAGATAATGATGACTAGATATTTGCTTATGGTTGAATGAAACATTATAACTAAAGCGTACGCATATAATGACGACAGTAGCCTGCCAACCAAAGGTTCCTGAATCTATTAATTTACTACGTTGCCTTCTGCGTCGGAAATCAACTCTTTGTTCATGCATGAAGTATATAGATACAAGATATCAATAAATTATTGGCTAATCATGCAAACGAGCAGGAATTGGATGCGCTTCACCGCCGTAATTATCCTAAATGCTTGTAACCTAATGAACGCATCCTCGAGCTTAAGGCAAATACCAATAGGGCGAACAATCATAAGAGCATGAAATCGCCGGTAGCTAGGCATGCTGAACTGTTCAGGCAAAAAGAACGAAGAACCATATTGTAAGGTCTCTTTGTTATTCACAGTGGGGAATGAGCAATGGTATACAAAACAAATGTTTTACCCTAACACAATTCTGGGCCACCTCAAAAGCTAAAGCTGTAATTTGAGCTTTTAGGGCAGACAAAGATTGTGCTAGGATAGTTTTTAATTTTTTCTACATCGTACTTTCTGAGTTTACGCACTTCCTCCATCAGTACTGAAGGACTTTTTTTCTGAATTTTGGTCCTGTAGATAGGTGTCTACGTCTCCCATAGCCTCATCATGCATGGTGAAGTGCTATCCTGCCAGGTCCTTCTTCAAGCTTGAAAATAGATGGTAATCTGAAGGGGTCAAATCTGGTGAGTATGGGGATCAGGAGCAGTTGGCAGCCAAAGTTTCGGACTGTTGACATCGCCTCCACCTCTAGCTAGGTGCGTGCAATGCTTCGATCTGGTGGAAGATGACATCTCCGTTTTGACAGTAGTTAACTTCCTCTCCCCTTGATTTTCTGAGTAAAGTAGCATAGTATTGTCCAACAACAATGTGAAACTTCGAGAGTAATTATTTATGCCTCTCACAAATATCTGTGCCAAACTCAGTGAGTGAGCACCAAAAACTCATTCATCCCTCGCATTATGGATATGCTCATGTTATCACGTCCACGACCAACGTCGTTGTTTATCAGCGCTTCCATACAGGAAGAGTCTTCAAACTAATGGAGAACAGTTACTCAAGTCTTGAAGCACTATTCAAGACAAAATTTCACCGTGTAGAACTGTTCCGTCAGAAATGATGGCTACCCGTCGCCACACTGCCGCTCTGAAGCACGTTATACTTAGCCCGTCTTGGCGAATTCATGCTTCCAAATCCGCAATGAGTCGGTAATTTCAAGATACCGTCATATTTGTGTGTTGTAGAAAATTTCAAAGAAAAACGTCATCCTGCAGAAGTGCGCAATCAGAAATGAAGAATATCCATCCTGCAATGTCTCGCCGTTACGTGTATCAAGTCTGCCTCTGTAAGAAAGTGGGAACCGTGACCTTCAACCGACACATCCTGCCGACACGCCGACCTCTGTTGCTCGGTTGACACGACCTCACCATGCAGCAGACACGCATTGTTTCCCATATCGCACACCGGACGCTCTAATGAAAGGATTGAAAAGCACAGTTACAGCAGCACTGAGAACAAAGAGAGTTGGTTCTTGAGGGGAACAGCACGGCAGAGAATAGAGTGATTATCGTAACAGTTTAGTATAGTTGACCTTGGCAGAACGACCGATAATTAATTGCTATGCAACTGAAAGTTATGCAAAGTTTGCAATTGCCGTAATTATTATTCGCAACAGGCTGCCAAAGTTTTTTTTTTACAATTGCATAACAATCGAGCCTGTGCAATGATCTTGTTTACATTTGATGCGAATCAGTATGACTTTAAGTCATGTATTTTTCAGATAGTTAAATTACTACGCTTACTGGATTTTTAAACTTATTTGGCCAAGTGTTGAGCGATCTAAGAGGAGGTCGTTTTCAAGGTAACAAAATTTTGGTCCAAAAGTTGTTTTACGCAGTTGAATTGCATCAAGGATACGTCATCAAGGAAGTTCGTGTAATTTTTATTGAAAATTGTTTGACAGAAAAAAGTTAGCATTTTGTTTTCACCTGATACAGCTACATATTTGCATAGCTTGGAATGTATTGGTGGAAGCCGTTTCCGGCCGTGTGGATTTGCAGGCGTTCATATCAGCTGTGAATTGGTTTTGAATATTTCTTTTTAGCCGCATTACGAGCATCGGGGGTTTATTGTTGGTGCATTTAATTAGGTTGAACCGAAAATTATCTTCATGGGGTGTGAATTTAAGAGTAATAACGTACAGTAATATTTATATATATACTTACTCTGAGTTATCTTAATGTCACGATTCTTTTTTATCTTCTGTTTCTTGCTGTGAAGCAGGGTATGAATCTTAATCTTGTTCTGATAAGAATTAGAAGTTATCATTATTTTTGTTTTGTACAAGCAGGAAAATCCATTATCTCCTGTTGGTTTTTATTTAAGAAAATTCGCGTAAAAATCGTTCACATTAAGACTTAAGGCGTGACGCAGCTGCATTGACTTAGTGATGACATGTACATAGGCCTATCCTTACAATTTTCTTGCCGCCCCAGTATCAAAAGCATACATCTGCTCCTGGCTCTGGGTGGCCAAAACATCCTGTCAGGGTAGTTATGTGAAGTACATTGACCCAGTAATGTGAAAACTATACTCTCTTTATTAAAGGGCAACGTGCTGCTTGAGCGCGCTTTCAAAAATAAATTCGACAAAAACTTCACCCGATGGCATTATAACTGTAGAGAAAAAATTTCTAGCGCCGAGGTGAACCAATTAAAAAGTAGCTTAAAAAATAATGAGTCTGCCTTAGATTTGGACGCAGGCATGGATTAAAACCTTATATTAATATCACTTGAATGATGAAATCTGTGATACCTATAAACTTCCGTGTAGCCTTTAGGGCACATTAACATTGTGACCAAATAATGTAAGCCTGTGACAACTAATCTGCATATTAAACTAGCAAAATTGTTTAATTTTAATCAGATTTGATATTACAATGTAGCGAACTCAGAGCACTACACCGGGCCCCGCCTATCTAACCTACAGTATCTTAGGGGTACTGTAGCGATATCTCAGCTTGTATCGTTTCCAATCCCAATGATATATTTATTCTTATACAGATTAAAGGTGTAGGGCTTGCTCTATGAATTCCTTGGGTGTGGTTATCTAAGTAAGTAAAACTGGAAATGTGCTAATTTGTAAGCTCTGAGACAGTTTTGCAGAATCAAAATTCAGTCCTATAACCACAACGTGTTGATACTGCAAATGAGTTACCTACGTATAGATATACCTCTTGAAATTCCGTGTCAAGTCAGTAGGTGTCGAACTATTCCAAACTGTGACAAAAACTTTGAAATTCAGTGACTCGTTGTAATATTTAATTAATAGGAATAGCGGATAATTAAATAGCTGGGGCAAAATAATTACAGAACCGCCAGCGCCAATTGCAGCATGTGACTGCGGTGTTTGGTGAGCAAATTTGAACGATCTCGACGGCTGTGGGGAGCTAATTTACATAATGACTTGCGGATCATGGGAGTGAGAGTGAAAATTGAGGAGCGACAAACCATATCACTCATTCACAAATGAAGGCAGAAAGAGTACAAGTGAGAGTAACTATTCTTACTTGCGGGTCATGGGAGTGACAGTAAAAATTGAGAAAGACGTTAACCATCATCATTCCATCCAAAATAGAGGAAGTGACATTTCAGACATCAATGAGAGCGCCTATTCCTTCTTGTAGATCAAGGGGGAGGAAACTGGTGGATAGCGATAACTCACGATAACCGGTATCATTAATCCCGAGTAGAGGTAGTGAGAGTTCAGATAGAAATGAAAGCAACTATTACTATAGACTAGTAGTTATAGAGTAATGATAAGCAGATTGCTAGAGATAGGAAGAAGGATGACGTACTGCAGCACTGTGTAGATGTGGCAGATTATTACTTCAACAGAAACTATAGGGTCATGAGGAACCAAACTCCCGATACTTTCGGAGTGCTATTGACAGCTAAATATCGTACTGCAAGTAACACAACAAACACGAACACAAAGTTGATTCAGTATCACTGAAAGCCAAACACTGCGAGTTGATTTGGCATCATGTCACCCAAATACTTTATGATATTTCAGGACCACCAAGAATATGCCATAATATGTCAACCCTCTTGATGTCTTCAACAAGTACAAAACAGTTAAGGAGTTAACATTGCTTCTTGTGTCTTCAGTTAAAGCAGAACCTTTAACTATTTAGCAATGTTAGTTCTGAAAGGACAATAATTATATAACGCAGAACCATTAATTCCTGGATGTACATTGTTTGTTGTGTCTTCTAGTAGTGGAGAACCATTATTATTTATTCATTAAGCCCTGGAAAATGTAACTTATTTTTATCTAAATTACTTTCAAACAGCAATGCTCCAAAGATGGTGCTTAAAATAATCACTTTCGATACTCACATCAACTTTGAAAGTGTAGGACGATGGCATGATTGCAGTCGTAGGTGAACTTCAGGCTTTCGTTATCGCTCATACATCACTGCATAGAAACCTTCGTTAGAATATTTAGAGTTCACTTTTCACACACACAAGTTTCTCCATATCACTCTGTTATTAAATAATTCTCACAAACCTTAGTATATATAATTAACGGAGCTGATATATGTGACAGAACAAATACTCTGAAAATCATAATTAAACAAAGTATAAATAAATTAAAAAAAGAGAGTTACATTATCTCTAAAATACCTCAGTACGGAATGTGAAATGCAACATGGTCAGTATCCAACTGCTCTTTAAAAAAATTCGTCCTCGTACCCCGAAAACTGAGGTAAAAATACATACACACATCTCAATCTTTTCACTTTCACGCATTTATCGTTTGAAATTTAGACTTTGCATCATGATGAATCTGAAATGTAGATCATTTTTAGAACTCACAGAACTTGAATAATTTCGGAATTTGAATAATTCACGCACTTGCTCCAAGCCGAGAATTCATCTCACACGTGAAATGGTTTTTAAATGGAGCACTGCCAAAGAATTGCCACAGCAGCTTGAGCAATCAATGAGAATGCGCCAGAGACGCAAAACCATTGCGCCATCCGTCACGCTGAGGAGCCGCGCAACAGCAGCAGCGCCTGAGGATCCTTCCAAAGTGCGGAGATGCGGCGCGGGCCGCGTACTGTGCGGCCGGCACAAAAGAACAATGCGCGCCTTTGACAGCAGCCGACGGTTTGGTTGGTGTACCTACGCAGTACACAGTTTGCCAGTAGATCTCTCACTGCACCTGACGGTTTGGCTGACTCACGCAGTATACTGTCTGTCAGTACATAGCATCCAGTGAATTACTAATTTATACAGTATCCACCTGCAGTCTGCTAGTGGAGTTTTAGCAGCTATCAATGGATCCATTAATTTACATATTGTTGCCTGCCAGTTGATCATGAGAGGTGTCCAGCATTTTTCACTAGTTCAAGCAGTACGCAGCAACGTAGTAGTTCTTCCGGGACACGCTCTGGTTTGGCCAACACACATACCGTACAAGCTACCCTGTCGTGAAGCTCTGAAAGGACTCAGTAGTTCGGCCAACTCACTCAGTGCAGTTTCTCTAGGCTTGTTTTTTTATTACCAACTCAAGCAGACCACGGTCTGCTCGTGGATTTTGGCAGACATGCGATGCAAGCTTTCTCAGCGATGTAATCTACAGGTGACAACTCCGTTTTCTGTCTATAGAAAGACTATACGGAAATTTGTATCAAGTTGATACGTGGTTATGCTCGCAGACATACCATTTATATAATAGTCACAATTTAACAAAATTCAATAAAAGTACCGTACCGATATGGCAGAGACTAAACAGTAGAGTATTCTTACGTGAGAGCTAAGCTTGGCTCACGATATTAATGACTAAGTGAGGCCCTAGCGAATAATACTGCCATGGGAGCCAATACCGGGCAACGAACTGTGAATGTGCATTGTCTCCAAGGTGTCATTTGTATAATTAGCGAGGAGTTATGAATACAATGGACCTAACAGCACGCAGTCAGTCTGTTGGCCGACGCAGACTCAAATAAACGTGACGTTTCGTACTGAATGCATTTTCCTCTAAGAGACAAAGACACTTTCCATGTCTTTTGCATGAAAGCGAAAATTGAACACATTCACATCAGTGGTGCATTAATTTTGTTACGAGTGCTGTGTTGAACTGTATGTAAGACTTTCATAAGTCTGTCGCTATATACAAAACATATTTTCGACAAAGCCATTACATAAACAATTGCTTAGCAGTGAAAGCCAACACAGAATTATTACGTGAATTATACTGGAGGAAAGCGGAAAGTGTTTGCTGAAAAAGAAGCCCAGTTACTGCGCAAATCCTCTACCGAAAGAAGCCGTAAACTTTGCGCACGCGAATCCTACAATATAATAGTGTTGCTAAACGCACCAAGTCGCAGCTTTCCTCAAAATAAAACAAGTTTAAAAAATAGCGCTTGTTGTGCAAGCACATGAGAACAATCCGACCAGTGGAGATTTTTGTTTGTGCCATGAACTGCTTCCGCCATTCATATAAACCTGCCATTCTAGTGAGATTCATTGCATAGCTATAGCCGGTCGCTCACGCGCTTAAATGCAATACGGAGAAACAACTTTAGTTCGTGTATACCTACATTCATGTGAGCTCGTCACGGTCTCTAAACTTACTAAGTCAGAAGAGCTATCAAAGCGATGGAGAATTTCGTCATCTTTTTTCTTTTCGCATTAAGTCCGACGTTGCGTAAAACATTGCAGTGTCTGCCGGAAGAAAATTGGTCCGTCCTTACAACAGTAAGAAGATACGAAGGCAATGTGGTAACTTCAGTTCTATAAAATGCTTCATTAGGCGAATTTGGCTTCAAGAATAATTCCACACCGAATGTATAATTCGATGAACCAATTTCAGTGAAATTCATCTGAATCGCTTATGATAGATGCTTCTGTAAACACAGTTAAATGCTGAGAGACTGGCAAATATCTCAAAAAACATGGCGAGATATTATAAACTAAGTCTAACGTATAAAACATGGATAGATGGAGGGAAGCTGTCATATTCAATACCTACAAGCATTGCACTTAATCAAGCTATTATGATTGAGAGCCGGGCGAGGCCCATCTGCGGCCTTTTTTATTTCAGGCTATTTTTTGCCGTGAAGTCCATCTGCTGGGAAAAAGGGCGGCCTGAGCCCATCGCCCGTATTCAGGTCGGAAATCTGCACGGTGATATCTGCCCCATTTAGCTAAAAATTAAGGGCTGCAATGATTACCGACAACAATCAGTGACGGGAACTTGCAGCCTTGAGGCCCAACTGAAGAATCAGATTGTGTCTTTATTGTAATATATGTAAAGGAATCGAAGGAACATCGCCCATAAAAGACTCCGAAAAGAGTGCATGACGAGGAAAACTAGAAAGAGACATTGCTAACATAGGGCCGTGCCTACCTAGGGTATTTTCATGCAAGTAAAGCGTCTCCCCACACACAGTTTATTCAAGTTCTGCCGCAGGCCACACAGAATGAATAAGATAGCGTCACTTTTTACCTCCCCTAATCGAGCTGTTCTAAGTACCGGTACAATAGTTCTTGCTTCGATATAAAGTTAAAATGATATAACTTTTAGTCCCATTTTATACTAAATTTAGGAAATTCTTTATCCGTTGTGAAACTAAGATTATGCTGCTCTTGATCCGATAAAAAAAATTAATTAGCAAATCTAGCTCCGATATAAAACTAAGAAATCAAGCCAGTAATTCAGACGAGGAAGAATTGAGTGCGTTTATCCAACTGGCAAATTACCTTTTCCGATACGAATTGCCTGCACTCCCTGTCATCCTATTGTCCGCAACTACCTCCGCATCACTCACCCATCCAACCAACCAACAGCCATTGCATGTCTGCCGCACACAATAGGGGATCTTAGTATAGGTACGACTTACAATGATCAATTGTCTTGATTGTCTTTCGGGTTAAATGAAGCTCCAAAGTATCGCTTCTGTTAGTCGAACAGCCGCATCTGCGGCGGAGCACAAGCGAGGCACCGGTGCATACGGCCAAAATACGGCCAACGTGGCACTGAAGTATAGCTACTCGTGGATGACAGGTTTGAAGGGTAGGAGCAGTGTGGATAAAACTATTGCTCTTATAGGGACCCACTGGAAATAGCAGATCCGACGATCGTATGGACTAATACACCGCTTTTCTTCAAATCCAGAGTAGATAATAATTTGGACAATTGAGGGGTGGAAAAGTTTACCGTTTGAGGCCCCCGATACTTGTTATGCGGTCAAAAAATTATCTGTTGAGACCAGATGAAAGTACTGAAATCGATTAGATATAAGTTCTATAAAACGAAACTAATATTACTTTGTCAAACTTTGCTCGTAAGAGGGGTGCTGGTGAGTGGGCCGTCCCGCAGGGGTCTGGAGAAAGAATTGGCTAAGTTGTCTGACTGCAGGTCTGCCTGCGTTACCAAGACCAGCAAGACCTCCTCATGAGCAGGCTAAGTGTGCCAGTGCCCACGCAGGCAGTCAGGCCGAGTCATGTTTTTGTCTACTTTGAGTATTGACCCAAGCGGCAACAGAGAGACAGAGAAATTTGTTAAGACGCCACAAGTCGGTATTTTAAAGAGCAACGAAGAAGTCAGACATAGAGAACCAGGAAAAAAATCCCTTGTACTTCTATAGCTGAGTTTCTCAAAGTGCCATTCGGCATTAAAAGAGGGCGCCATGTTCACAAGGACAGTTTCAGATTATCCGTGTGATTGGGTGTGAAGGCTGGACGCTTTACTGTTTTTTCAAGTCTCCATAGCCGAAGGCGGGGTAGCTCTCATCTCAGGTCCCCTACTTTTTTTTTGTAAATTCAACACCACAGGAGCGCTCTGAGTAATGTCTCATCTCATCAGAGAGTGAGCCAGAGTCGCATGGGTTACACAGGTTTTGTCTCGAGAGCTACTCCACCACGGGCAAGAGCAGCAGTTACACTTGCATGATGGAGACACCGACTGCTGAGTGTCAAGCAGAAGGGTGTTGGCTTCAACTGTGTCGGTTTAGGTGTCACTTTATGAAGAGCGCGCAAGACAAAATAAAAACTCTTGAAACAATCTGGAAAGTACAGGAAATCAATTAATGGCATTATCTCAGATGTCACATTATCAGTCAGCTTCCAGGGCTGTTAAGTTACGATTAAGATATGTTCTGAAGAAAAATAGATTTATGGAGACTCAAATTGTTGAATCGTGTTGCAAAAGTCACTTTGCCGCAGGTCTGAAGTACAACCGTGCAACAAACGCTTCAGGCATTCTTAGCAGCAGAACGGAATTGATTCTAATGGTGCTATCTCACTTGTCACTTCTACAACCGACTGAGTCACAAGAAATGCCTTAGACATGATGACAAGGCTGATCTGCTGGGATGTTGGTTCTCACGGTGTTATCTCATCTGGCATTACAGTAGCAGCTTTATGCGCGTCTCTTGATAGTGAGGAGTGGAGGACTTCGGTTCCAGTCGCGCAGTCCCAGATGCCAGTTGAGGAATAAGTAATATCCAGTCCATGCCCAGAAACTGAGCAGCACTGTACTAAAACCAGCCGTGTTGTCTCAGGACGTAGGGCACACGAAGACATCTGAGCAGGGCTGCAGTAACCACGGTGCAGTCCGGCAGGTGGCAATCAGGTACACTTGGCCTTGAGGAGCTCAGCAGGGCTCCTGACCACAGCACTGCCTGCGGCGGTCGCCCAAACTGCCTGCTGCATACGAGCGAAACAGCGAGATTGCCGTGATGTAACGGCGGCCACTCACAGCTAGGCACCGTCACTTGGCTCCAACAATGTTACGCATTGACGTACTTGCTTGTGGTGACAAAGTTCTCGAATAGGGAAAAGATCTCCAAACAACGTTTGGAAAGCAACAGGCAAAACTACGAGGCTGACTTAAAGCAAAGCGTGACAATGACATCGAGGGCAGGGGGAGGCAGGTAAATTTTTGACTCAGAGGCCACATGGACTTTCAAAAATTGACAGACGGGCCGGACCAGTACCTGATGCACATAAATATTAAACATAGAAAAAGAAATATAGTGTTCATACTTATACATTCACGTTTAGTGGGCTATAAAAATATTTTTGCAGTAGATATGTAATTTTACAATAAATCTTACAAGCGCTTAGAATAGGTTAATGCATCGAAGATCCCCAAATTGGCGGCGGGCCGTATTAGAAAGACTGACAGACCGGATGTGACCCGCGGGCAGTAGTTTGCCCCCCCCCTCCTATAGGAGAAGTTCACGCATGCAGTACAGTAGTGGTAATGGCACAGGCTTAGGTACAAACTAATTGCGTCACGTTATAATGAGGTGGTAGCATTTTAAATTATTATTGTTATTGTCTTCACTAAACGCACTACATAGAACCTTCATCAATACTACTTATATTCTTTTTTCTTCATTTCATCGAAAGACGAATGAATTTTTTCTGCAGTATTTCTTTCTGGTATCGATGACGTAATCTGTTTGTCACTGCTAAATAGCGTGCCTTCTTGCATGAGGTGTTTCTCTATCAGAAAATCGCAGGTATTTATCTGATGCCTGCAGGGGCGGCAGAAGATAACATGGATCATCGCATAAAAATTTCGATGGACTGTGCTGTACTGTACAATTAAGTTTAGGTGTGACGCCTCCTTTGCATTTGGGTGTGACGAATTTTTATTCATCTTGTAAGCATTTCATCATTTAATCCATCCGTCACCGGTGCTTAGACTGGTATCAATATTTCTTCTCAGTACCTATCAATAACAACAATTTAAGAATATTTTTTAATCAAATCAAAACTATACAACTCCTTAAAAACGATTGTGAATCTTACGTCCAAGCATCAAAATCTATCATCTAACTACGGTATTTGATTTAAAGCCCATTCTTAATTCGAAGCTATGAACTCGTTGATTCGTTTTCCAATAACCTTGCAGTGTTTTAATGCTCATTTGAAAAGCTTTACCAGAGTGTACTTCCCGAAGCTATCTATTAAATATGGTCAATGGCGACTCGTACCCTGTTTTAGGCGGGGCCCGCCGCATTTTTTTAACCCATTAGGTAGAAAAGCTATTTTCTATGCTAAATTCAAGCCTTGAAATGGTAAAACTTGAATTCAGGATAGAAAACAGCTTTTCCACCTAATGGCTTAAAAAAAATATACGGCGGGCAAAGTTCTAATGACCAATAAGACAGTATCAGCAGGTTAAGCGTTTAACGATATATAGACGCATCACGACATACTGTACTTTCTCGAAGAGAAAATAAAATTTACTTTCACAAGAGCAAAGTCACAATAGTAATATACTAGTAAAAGGGATAGTTCCCCAACACAGCTCTGGTTTGCTGATCGCGGAAAACTGAGCCGCCGCACGATCGGTTGGAGGAGGCGGGCGCACCACAAGAGCGTGGTACGCAGCACCCACAGGTGCAGTTCGGCCGGAACAGGTTTGCGTGGCCATAGCAGCAAGTTCATGGGGCAAAAAATTGCTTGAAGTCCGGCTGCAACTGAAGCACCAAGTGCATTTTCTGTTGGCTTCATATCCAACGATGCAGCTGAGGCGATGTTTGGAGCCTCACGACGCTGAACTTTGGTTATTTCAGGGCAAAACTTTAAAATAAAACACGATTTTCTCTACATCAAAAACGTTGTAGCGCCCGACTCCAAGGAGAAAATGAAGGCCGGTGATTCGTCAAGATCGCAGGTTCGTAGCAATATCGAGTATGGCAAGCAAAGGCTTTATTTCATGAAGTTACGCACATAACCTATGTATGAGCGAGGCAAATAGAGCTGAGGCGTGTTGCAATCACAGCCCTGTTTGGCATAGCGTAACCTGGAAATATTTGCCGTGCCCCGAAATATTACAATAAAATTGAAGTGACTTGGCATACACGTGAACGGTTACCGATTGCGACACGATTCATTTATTTTGAGTGGTGGGTTCCACTCGTGTACCACAGGTAACCCAGGGATTACAACACACCTCTAGCTGCACCGCTTCGATACTTTCAAACAGATCCGTGTCAAGAATACAAAATTGTCCAAATAGCCATAAATATCTCCAGATCTACTATGATAAACAGCCACAGTTATTGTAGCGTAAAATTAACTTTCAACTTGTAGGTATCGTCATAATAGAGTAACGCAAGAATTACAAGTATGTATATATATTGTTCACTTCGTAACGCATACGATAAATAGCAATACACTGATGTCAGTTGTGTAGCATGTAAAAGAAATATCCAGACGTAGTGAAGATAAAATTAATACATTAATAGGAAGTGAAACTAATACAAATAACCTTAAAATAATGTAACGTAGAAGAGAGATGATTGTAACCATAGAGCAACATACATAACATAAACAGTTGTATTGGCTTAACCTATACAAAATAAGCAACCATAATAAGAGAAGAAGACTATATTATGTATATAATAGAGACGACAATAAGTTTACGCACGAGTAAATTCTCGTGTGAAATTAAAGGAAAAGGTCAACAAGGCGCAGTAAATTATTGGTTACTCAGAGGTCACGGGGCTCACTGGGGGGTTGGAGCTACTGCAATTCGTGACACTTGTTCTTGTGCTGCAGTAACTATCAGTCAAGAAAATATAACAGTCACCTACTGTAAGTGGGTTATTAGATTTGGCTACAGACACCTACTGTATGTGGGTTATTAGATTTGGGAACGTGTTTATTTATATATCTTTATCTTTCGTGTCACGCTCTGAAGACAGTCGAAACAAGAAGATTGCCAGGTTGGGGGCTGTTGCGATCCCGTTGCGCGCTGTCTGAAGTCTACAGGGGAAAATAAGACCACGTTTCAGATGATGGCAGAAGTAAAAACGACTCAAAATTGCATTAACTTTTGTTTCAGCTTGCATATTCAAAATCCAGGCCACGGTGATGTCAGAAGTGTCCTTTGATGCTTTCATGGATCATGAATGTTACTTCCTTCCCTCATCGAAACTTTATTCGCTCTGAGTTCAATGCGCGCAGACTGAGCAGATGATCAACAAAGCAGAGAGTCAAATATTCTACGCAGATATTCCTCAAGGAGTGAAGGAAAACGTGAGTTTGACTGTAGTATTATATTACTTCAGTTGAAATTTTCGTATGGTGATTTTACGTTATTTGGGGCGTGAGAAAAAATTTCGACTGAAGCGATGGCGTGCCGAAATTAGTGATCGGCAGAGACACTTTAATTTCTGAGTCAAGTGTGACTGCCTGACTATTAGGAACGATATCAGAGCATCTCGATGAACGGAAGGAAGGATTGCACTGAACTGAAACCTATCACGCTCACCTCTTTTCACCATTAGGAAAAACAGTTGCATGCCATCTTTTAATGAAATAAATGAAGGTATAATAAAAGAAGATTCATTGAAAAGTTTTTGCCATCAGTTTTGGGCGACCGGGTGTGCTATAATAACAATAATAATAACTTGGCAGCCGACAACTGAACGCAAGGCAATGCAGCTTCTTGAAAAAAATATTGTCTCATGCTCCTATGATGAGACAAAATAATGCGAAACCTGTCTTTAGCTTAGGGAACAAAAACGACGCACAGTTTTTGGCATAAAACTGTCAAATTTACTGCGTAATACAACTTCACAGCACTGCAGGCTTACGGGAGGATCTTATTAGCTACCTAATGAATTTCTAAATAACTTGTTCTGATGGTTACATAAAGGGTAACTATACTTCACGAAATCACGGCACAACACAGACCCGCCATCTATACAACCTACCACCATGACAGTCAAACGTATACTGGATTGTTTTGGTGGCTGGCGGCGCCCGCTTCAGAGCACCTGCATCTTCGGCCTCCAGGTAACAACAATTTTCTCTTGTTATTTCTATTACCCCACTAGACATATTATAGGTCTCAAATGATTATCACCTGCAAACGAAGTGAGAGAGGTGATAATGTTTTCGTTGAAGACATAAGTATTTATATATATATACATATATATATATTTGTCTGTCCACCCAGAACATGGTAGAAGCAGTTGAGCAATATTCATAATTTTTTACGGAGTCTTCTGGCTTGACCTTGATGTGACCCATGCCAAAAAACTTTAATTAGCCAGCCATCTAATATGACGGAGATGAATTTTGTTTTCTGTCCACCCAAAAACAGGTAGAAGAAGTTGAGCAACGTTCATTTTTTATACAGAGAGTCTGGTGGGTTGACCTAGATGTGACCCATGCCAAGAAAACTAGAATTAGTTGGCTATAAAAATGACAAAAAATGAATTTTGTTTTCTGTCCACCCAAAAAGAGGCAGAAATAGTTGAGTCATAACAATATATATATTTTTTTTTCAGGCAGACAGATGGGTTGATTGAGATGTGAAAAATGCCAAAACTCTAGAGTATGCTGGCCATAAAAAAAAATGACGGCTTTGAATTAGCTCCCTGCCGCGGGTAACGGTCTTACGCCACGAGGCGTTCTTGTTGCTATTACTTTTGTTACAGACTTACAGTGATATCTCAATCATCTTAATGAAGGTATTCATACATGGAATCTATCCACAGGTGTATAATGGTAATGATGTTGATACTTCAATAAAACTATTCCAGTAGAGAATCCCAAAGCAGAGACTTTCGAGTCGAAGATAATCCAGAACTGTAGACGGCATACGGTGCCATATCTGTCGGGTATATTGCGGCACTAGCCGACGCCACATAGAAGTAGCTAGAAGAGTGGTGTAGTGAAACTTATTTGGTATTGCAAACTACAGTACAACTACACACTTTTCTAACGTGTTAGCTAAAGAAAAGCTAATGCCATGCTTACTTCTCTTTTATTAACTTTCTTCGTCAGCTGGCTAAATCATTACATCTTCATTAAAAAAAACTGATGTACGTTGAAAAACTGTGAATAGGTTCAGAAAATATGAACCTTCGTATTAGCGGTAATTTCGTTCAATTACTGTGTTTATAACTTACAGACTCACCCGAACGGTAATTATCTCGCACTAAACTGTAAAGACTTTTCTAGCTGAGTTAGAACATAGTTGCACTTTTTTGACATGTAACACTAAAACAATAAAAGCAAATAAACGAGCTTCAGATAGATGCAGTTCACCCATAGATCACACCATACATTGACTGGACACTGAAATCGGGCCTCTCGCAATTGGGCCTGGAGGCCGATTTACGAGTGTTAATAAAATGAGTTCTAATAATCACACAAATCTCAAAAAAAAGAGTAATTTCTTCGTCGTACCGTAAAGAATGCGTTGCAGAGTAGGGAATCTAAATTCATAATCACATATCTTCAGTTGGCGATATACATCATACCTTCGGACACCAAGAATAATTGAAAATTCATCATAATTTCTAGGAATATTAATAATTTATATAAAAAACTGGCTCATAGATATTACATGTAATGAATTTTAATATAACATAGAGTTTTTCTTCAACGACGGATATGAAGCACTAACCTCAGAATTGATGTATGTAGAGCTTACGGCAGAGCTCATCCCTAAGGTCGCAAGGAAAGAAAGGTTAAGAAAACCCCTTAATACTGAAAATCAAAATTAAAACCACAGTAATACTACAGAGTGATACCACATTATTAGCCTTGAACTAAAACATATATTATTAACCATGAGATAAAGATACCAGGACCGCCGTTAAAGGACATTAAAATGACATTTTGGTGCTGACGTAATCCTTCATTACTGGAACCATCTACAGCTGTACCATGTCGTTTCACATTACTACCTTGGAATACTACGCCACTTTGTGGTTGCCAACGTTACATCACTTCATGGTTGCGTATGTTACATCACTTAGCAAATGGTTGCCTAGTTAAATCACTTCAGAGTTGCTTAAATTTAGTCATTCCAAGGCTGCCCAAGTTGAAAAACATCATGGTTGTTTCTTCCACTACATCACGTCCAGACTGCCTAAGTTACATCACTTCATATTGTAACTACATATTACTGTTAGATCTCATCATGGTTGCCTACATTACATAACTTAATGGGTTGCTATGCTGCATCACCTCATAGTTTCTTCCTTTATATTAGTTAATGGATGACTGTTATATCACCTCATGTTTGCCGGAGTTAAATTACTTCAAGGTGGCCTACTTCACTTCATGGCTGCCAACGTTCGATCACTTTAGGGTTGCTAATACTACATCATTTCACGGTTGCCAATGCTAGATCATTTCATGGTCGCCGGTGCTAAATCATTTCACCGCTGCCAATGCTAGATCTTCTCTGCTGTCAATGCTACATCACTTCATGGCGGCCACTGCTTCATCATTCAGATCACTTCACGGCCGCCAATGCTATATCACATCACTGCTACCAATGCTACATAGCTTCTCTTCTTCCAATGCTAAATCACTGCATGGCGGCCAGCACATCATTGCTTTACTGCTGCCAGGGCTTTATCACATCATGGCTGCAAGCTGCTCCGACTCACCCTTCAGCTCTGCTTTCTGTTCTGATTTTCTCGCTTGGCCCGTATAGGTGCATACCAAATGAATTTCATTAACATTTCCATCAGCTATTAAATAGGAGTAGACAAGATTAAAATCTTGACGTTTCGGGCTGAAAAAATCCATCTTCAGAAAAAAAACCTAGGCTACGATCAGCTGTTTACTTTTCATTACAAATAGAGCATACCACGAAACTTGAGAAGCTTCTGTTTTGCAACATGAGACTGTTTATTTTACTACTTGCGAAATAATTTTACTCTACTGCAAATATCAAAGGATGTCATGTGTAGCTGCTCTACTTAATTACACTTCAAACCTTAATTTTTTTTTTAATTTGTTGCGTATAGAAGTCTTAAAAGTATGTACAGGTTTACCAGTCATTACTGAATGGAAAAGAATTAAGTGAAATAGCCTAAACAAAGTATGAAAAGGTAAAAAGAAAAAAGATAAAAATGAGATAATCATTGAAATAATGATGAAATGATGATAATGATGAAATAATCGTGCAATCAGGCCCAATTGCGGGACCGAAAGCTGCCTTAAGGGCCAGTGTTCCGTCAATGTATGGTGTAGTCTATGGCTCAAGATATAAAAAACACTCCCAACAACAGCAGGGTAGACATTTAGAAGACAGGCTGTCCTCAGACACACAGCTAGGCACCAGGGTGAATCCAAGACAGCCATCGCTGTCGCTTGACTGCAGCGGCCGGCAGAAATTGCGTCCACACTCACTAATCATAGAAACTTCAACGATGGGCACCTGCGGCCAGTCAAAACTGTAATAAAGGCCGGTGTTCTGGCGCCTTAATTTATTCTTCTGGCTAGGCCGCATATATCTGCAGCTTTGAGCAAAAGTAAGTTAAGTTGTCTGAGTCTGTGGCGAAAGATACTTTTCGAATTTTAATCTAATTAATTAATTCAATTTATTTAGTGTATGTTGATAGCAATCCGGTGATTCTGCACACCAGGGAGAGAAGAAATCTCTGCAACACGAGGCAGGTCTTGGTGCGAACTTGTCAAGGTACGTATTTAGTGCTGATTTTTGTCTTTCTCTCCATTTCTACTTCTCTGCTTCATATATTTTGAAGATTTTCCAGTGCCAGTGAGTTCTTTTTCTGCTGGGGTTTTAAGTCTTACATATTCTGAAGATTGTTCTGCGTGTCCCGGTTGTGTCTGCTACATATGGTGTCCCAGCCTGATTACGAGATGGGTGAAACCTGACCGAACGGACTGTTACGGCACCCATCGTCGTCCATAGAGCACGTTCTGTACAGTGGTATTCCTACGAGACAAGGCCGTTCGCTTGGTGGTTATAGGGCTCATAATTTAACCTCATGCGTTCAGGTTGCGTAAACTAACGAGTCCGTAGACTATATGTAAAGATGCGGCGACTGCAACGAGCCAGTGGTACCAATCCTCTTATTTCCATAGAGACAGGTACGTGTGTTGGGAGCGATTTCTCTAGTCATCGGTACTCGTCCTCCTGCATAGTCACATACAGGTACTTTTCGAGGGTTGCAATCTTTCCATCACAGAACTTTTCCCTGCTGATTAGAGACCAGAGAGGACCTCAGCTGCAGGGGACATATAATCAATTCATTAGCAGTTCATAAATAAGTGAGGTCAATTGACTCATTTTCACAGTTTTGTGTGATTGCTATTTTGAATTCGTACTAGAAACCAACTAACATCATCACCTTTCTTGATAGCACGAAACATTTAAAGCTGGTATCTCAATACGCTGCTAACAGAAGTGAGTAATACTAACTGCAGCCAAAATGCACTCACCGAGCTGCTAAATAAGAGTACAACACATTTTTTACTTATAGAAATATTACAGAATTTCAGTTTCCGGAAGGTTCAGCGCACTGTCATGGCCCTCGGGGCGCTGAATCAGCAAACTTGCTTGGTGTGCATAGCTATCGTGGAGCATTTACCTTAGGGTAGGGGGTAGCAGGTCATTGAAGCTTCCGCTAAATGCGCCATCCATAGTTCTTAGTGACCCGTCATTGGCTGTAGCTGTACTTACTCCTCTGGGGCCAGTTGGCCTATATCTGCCGCACGAACCAGTGTATGTGGGTTTCCCAGTGGAGGGTGCAATCAAAGCTGACTTTACTTTTACTTCCCAACTTTTCTTTTGCCAAAAGAAGAAGAAGAAGGAGGACATCATGGCTGTGATTGATGTCCGCATACAGCCTCACCCTAAGTAACTTCAGGATATAAACATTGCGTTTGACTTCTTATTCGCTCCAAAACTTAATGTACCGCAAACTTCTCATATCTCAATGCTGATGCCACTTATAGGCTTGTAATTTAACAATGTTTGAAATAAAAACTCATTTCTGATGAACATCTGTTATTGGAAGTCTTGAAAATAATTTAAATAAATAAAAAATTATCTCTCACGATAGCGTGGGACGAAATGTCAAACATGCTTTTTCGCTCGCCTGAGAACACCGATATTATTATTCTCTCATTAGCGCGAGAAGTTTCGCTTACCGTGAGGAAAAGTTTCACGTGTGACAGGTAGCTGAGCAGTTGTCTGAGTTTCTAATTCATTCCAATTTTGAACAGATATCTTAAATTTCACTAGCTAAGTAAACTGTCCTGACGGGTATTGTTTTAATAAAACTTTTGGTAAACGACTTTTGGTAGTAAGTAAGCCTTGTAGTGTATCTACACTTGTTCGATTTTGGCAATGGCTGTTAATTTTTTCCTTAGCTATTGTTGCACTTCGAGCACATCCTAAGTTTGCATGTGATTTTTTTTTGCACGCAAAATCATATGCGGTTACTACTTAGCTGAATAATGATTAAAAAGTTTATTTTTCATATCTCACTCTGACTTCACACGGGCACCACGTGTGAACAGTAATACCCCACAATATTTCGATTATCGTGAGATTATCCTTACGCTACAGCCAGAAAGAAGCTCACGTGTGAAACTCAGCATTGCAGGGTTAACAGTTACTAGTTAGTTCAGAAAGAGACAGGACGTCCTAAGAGACCTGCAGAGCTCCCACAGCATCATGCATTGCAGAGCCGGTCTCCCCTGGGCAGCCATCAGTCTTGCAGACCTGCTGCAGTTTATCGTGTTTTGAATACCTGATTGGCTGCGCTCTACCAGTCCTGAAGACGCTACAAGGAAAATGAGACCGACAACACCGCACACAGTGCGACCTGCACCTAGTTAGCAGAGAACAGGAGAAGGTAAAAGTAGGAAGAGAAGTGAGGGTTCAGTGGAGTGAGAGGTGGATGACTGCAGCAGGGCAGAAAATACACAGCATAATGTATTAAATGGCAGTCACCCTGACTGTACACCTCAACTTGGAAACCAACAGGCACTGGATCCTGCTGTAGATAAAGCCCAGTCAGGACCATTGGAGCGTACGGCTGCAGTCAGCCACAGATGGTCTGAGCTATGGCGTCATGTTGACGGAATACTCGATTGACTACTGCACCTTCCCTCCCCGAGCCCAAGGCCACGGTCTTCCTGCGACTACGAGCGAAAGAACTGTCAACTCTGCATGCCCGAGCATAAGGTCTTGCCTCTTTGGCTTTGGATTGGACGTCCGATCCCCTGATAGTGATCGAACCAGCAACATCGACCACTAAGCTACTTGGGGTACAGGGATTACTGTGCACTGCTGTCCTGAGCCCTCTATATTACAATCTACCTCGAGTAACTACCTTGAGGGTCTTCGAAAGAAGTCCAAGTGACGTTCTTCACGTCACCCCACGTGCGTGTAGTCACTCTGCTGGGTGTCGAGGTTTCCATAGAATAGTAGATGACTCTCAGGAAGATTCATAGTGACGGTATTCTAGAAAGTTTTTTGGGTTATTATTTATAGTCGAACCCGAGCGCGTAATAGTAACCCAAAAATAGTTTCTGACTTACCTGCAACTAAGAGAGGCTCAACCCCCCCCCCCCCCACCGTCCCTCGCAATAATCTAGAAAAGCAGCAGAACTACAGCTGAACTCACTTGACGGATGACATTTTGAAATGAAGTAACATCTTTCTCGCAAAATAATGAACATTTTAAACCGATTGCCATGCAAGAACAAATTCGTCGAAGATAAGCAGTAATATCGACTTAGACTGCAAAAAAGGATCTGGTAATGCATTATCGTAACAAGCTTTCGACAATAAAGAAACTTATTTTAATGCAAGAAAATAGTCACTGGTACATCGAAGTTACGGCGGTTCGTGGTTGTGGACGCTGCTGCAATACTTACTTGATTAATTAATGATAGCTACTTCGGACGAGGTCCAGGTGGCGTTATGCACGCAACCCATCTTCCTGTTGTCCTCTGTTGCCCTTCGATACAGAATGGATAACATTTAATGTCTAATGAGACTTTTTCAATATGTTTCACCGCACGTGAAATTACATTATACGTTCCCTTAAGCGAAGTGTCAGCAGCCGTTCCCTAGCTACAGCGCACGGTAAAAATACACAATTGCTCGTGTGGGCTGTGCAGCTGCGCAGCTGATTTTAGAAATGAGCTGCCTCTGTATAAAAAAAAACGCAAGACTAGTCTGTGCTCACACGAAAATTTCATTATATAACTAGAGCACTCTGAGAGCGCATACCTCCGCCAAGTGAGGCAACGGTAGCAAAAAATTCAAATTGGTTCTGAAACAATAATTTTCTTTGTATAAACTCCAAAATCTAATCATTTGTGC
>LQNS02000210.1:1229393-1240809 GCA_001587735.2 Parhyale hawaiensis
GGGGGGGGGGGGGGGGGGGGGGGGGGCAGGGTGAATTTTTGACTCAGAGGCCACATGGACTTTCAAAAATTGACAGACGGGCCGGACCAGTACCTGATGCAGATACATATTAAACATAGAAAAAGAAATATAGTGTTCATACTTTTACATTCACTTTTAGTGGGCTATGAAAATATTTTTGCAGTAGATATGTAATTTTACAATAAATCTTACAAGCGCTTAGAATAGGTTAATGCATCGAAGATCCCGAAATTGGCGGCGGGCCGTATTAGAAAGACTGACAGACCGTATGTGACCCGCGGGCAGTAGTTTGCCCTCCCCCCTCCTATAGGAGAAGTTCACGCATGCAGTACAGTAGTGGTAATGGCACAGGCGGAGGTACAAACTAATTGCGTCACGTTAATGAGGTGGTAGCATTGTAAATTGTTATTGTCTTCAATAAACACACTGCATAGAACCTTCATCAATACTACTTATGTTCTTTTTTCTTCATTTCATCGAAAGACAAATGAATTTTTTCAGTAGGATTTCTGTCTGGTATCGATGACGTAATCTGTTTGTCACTGCTAAATAGCGTGCCTTCTTGCATGAGGTACTTCTCTATCAGAAAATCGCAGGTATTTATCTGATGCCTGCAGGGGCGGCAGCAGATAACATGGATCATCGCATGAAAATTTCGATGGACTGTGCTGTACTGTACAATTAATTTTAGGTGTGATGCCTCCTTTGCATTTGGGTGTGACGAATTTTTATTCATCTTGTAAGTATTTCATCATTTAATCCATACGTCACCGGTGCTTAGACCGGTATCAATATTTCTTCTCAGTACCTATCAATAACAACAATTTAGGAATATTTTTTAATCAAATCAAAACTATACAACTCCTTAAAAACGATTGTGAGTCTTACGTCCAAGCATCAAAATCTATCATCTAACTACGGTATTTGATTTAAAGCCCATTCTTAATTCGAAGCTATGGACTCGTTGATTCGTTTTCCAATAACCTTGCAGTGTTTTTAATGTTCATTTGAAAAGCTTTACCAGAGTGTACTTCCCGAAGCTATCTATCAAATATGGTCAGTGGCGACTCGTACCTGTTTTGGGTGGGGCCCGCCGCATTTTGTTTTTTAAGCCAGAAAAGCTGTTTTCTATCCTAAATTTAAGTCTTAAATGTGGTAAAACTTGAATTCAGTATAGAAAGTAGCTTTTCCACCTAATGGCTTAAAAAAATATACGGCGGGCTCCACCTAAAACAGGGCACGAGCCGTCATTGCATATGGTATATCAATAAGTTCTAATGACCAATAAGGCAGTAACAGCAGGTTGAGCGTTTAACAATATATAGACGCATCAAGACATACTGCACTTTCTCGAAGAGAATATAAAATCTACTTTCACGAGAGAAGAGTCACAATAGTAATATACAAGTAAAAGGGATAGTTCCCCAACACAGCTCTGGTTTACTGAACGCGGTAAACTGAGCCACCGCACGATCGGTTGGAGGAGGCGGGCGCACCACAACAGCGCGGTACGCAGCATCCACAGGTGCAGTTCGGCCGGAACAGGTTTGCGTGGCCACAGCAGCAAGTTCATGAGGCAAAAAATTGCTTGAAGTCCGGCCGCAACTGGCGCACCAAGTGCATTTGCTGTTGGTTTCATATCCAACGATGCAGCTAAGGCGTTGTTTGGAGCCTCACGACGCTGAACTTTGGTTATTTCAGGGCAAAACTTTAAAATAAAACACAATTTTCTCTACATTAAAAACGTTGTAGCGCCCGACTCCAAGGAGAAAAAGAAGGCCGGTGATTCGTTAAGATCGCAGGTTCGTAGCAATATCGAGTATGGCAAGCAAAGGCTTTATTTCCTGAAGTTACGCACATAACCTATGTATGAGCGAGGCAAATAGAGCTGAGGCGTGTTGCAATCACAGCACTGTTTGGTATAGCGTAACCTGAAAATATTTGCCGTGCTCCGAAATACTACAATTAAATGAAGTGACTTGGCATACACGTGAACGGTTACCGATTGCGACACGATTTATTTATTTTGAGCGGTGGGTTCCACTCGTGTACCACAGGTAACCCAGGGATTACAACACGCCTCTAGCTGCACCGCTTCGATACTTTGAAAGAGATCTGTGTCAAGAATATAAAATTGTCCAAATAGCCATAAATATCTCCAGATCTACTATGATAAACAGCCACAGTTATTGTAGCGTAAAATTAACTTTCAACTTGTAAGTATCGTCATAATAGAGTAACGCAAGAATTACAAGTATGTATTTATGTTTTTCACTGCGTAACGCATACGATAAATAGAAATACACTGATGACAGTTGTGTAGCATATAAAAGATATATCCAGAAGTAGTGAAGATAAAATTAATATATTAATAGAAAGTGAAACTAATACAAATAACCTTAAAATAATATAACGTAGAAGAGAGACGATTGTAACCATATAGTAACATACATAACATAAACAGTTGTATTAGCTTAACCTATACAAAATAAGCAACCATAATAAGAGAAAAAGACTATATTACGTCTATAATAGAGACGAAAATAAGTTTACGTACGAGTAAATTCTCGAGCGAAATTAAAGGAAGAGGTCAACAGGGCGCAGTAAATCATTGGTTGACTCAGAGGTCACGGGGCTCACTGGAGGGTTGGAGCTATTGCAAATCGTGACACTTGTTCTTGTGCTGCAGTAACTATCAGTCTAGAGAATATAACAGTCACCTACTGCATGTGGGTTATTAGATTTGGGTACAGTCACCTACTGCATGTGGGTTATTAGATTTGGCTACAGTCACCTACTGCATGTGGGTTATTAGATTTGGCTACAGTCACCTACTGCATGTGGGTTATTAGATTTGGCTACAGTCACCTACTGCGTGTGGGTTATTAGATTTGGCTACAGTCACCTACTGCATGTGGGTTATTAGATTTGGTTACAGTCACCTACTGCATGTGGGTTATTAGATTTGGCTACAGTCACCTACTGCATGTGGGTTATTAGATTTGGGTACAGTCACCTATTGCATGTAGATTTGGCTACAGTCACCTACAGCATGTGGGTTATTAGATTTGGGTACGTGTTTATTTATATTTATATATCTTTATCTTTCGTATCAAGCTCTGAAGACAGTCGAAACAAGAAGATTGCCAGGTTGGAGGTTGTTGCGATCCCGTTGCGCTCTGTCTGAAATCTACAGGGGAAAATTAGACCACGTTGCAGATAATGGCAGAAGTAAACACGATTCAAAATTGCATTAACTTTTGTTTCACCTTGCATATTCAAAATCCAGGCCACGGAGATATCAGAAGTGTCCTTTGACGCTTTCATGGATCATGAATGTTACTTCTTTCCCTCATCGAAACTTTATTCGCTCTGAGTTCAATGCGCGCAGACTGAGCAGATGATCAACAAAGCAGAGAGTCAAATATTCTACGCAGATATTCCTCAAGGAGCGAAGGAAAACGTCAGTTTGACTGTTGTATTATTTTGCTTCAGTTGAAATTTTCGTTTGGTGATGTTACCTTTTTTGGGGCACGAGAAAAAATTTCGACTGAAGCGATATCGTGCCGAAATTAGTGATCGGCAGAGACACTTTAATTTCTAAGTGAAGTGTGACTGCCTGATTATTGGGAACCATATCAGAGCATGTCGATGAGCGGAAAGAAGGATTGCACTGAACTGAAACCGATCACGCTCACCTTTTATCTCCATTAGGAAAAGCAGTTGCATGACATCTTTTAATGAAATAAATGAAGGTATGATAAAAGTAGATTCATTGAAGAGTTTTGGCCATCAGTTTTGGGCGACCGGGTATGCGATAGTAACAATAAAAATAACTTGGCAACCGACAACTGAACGCAAGGCAATTCAGCTTCTTGAAAAAATATGGTCTCATGCTCTTATGAAGAGACAAAATAATGCAAACCTGTCTTTAGTTTAGGGGACAAAAACAACGCACAGTTTTTGGCGTAAAATTGTCCAATTTACTGCGTAATACAACTACACAGCACTGCAGGCTTACGGGAGGATCTTATTAGCTACCTTATGAATTATTAGATAACTTGTTCTGATGGTTACATTAAGGTTAACTATACTTCACGAAATCACGGCACAACACGGACCCGCCACCTATACAACCTACCACCATGACAGTCAAACGTACACTGGATTGCTTTGGTGGCTGGCGGCGCCCGCTTCAGAGTACCTGCATCTTCGGCCTCCAGGTAACAATAATTCTCTGCTGTTATTTCTATTACCCCACTAGACATATTATAGGTCTCAAATGATTATCACCTGCGAACGAAGTGAGAGAGGTGATAATGTTTTCGTCTAAGATTTAAGTTTATATATTATTTCTTTGTCTGTCCATCCAAAGTGTGTTTGAAGGAGTTGAGCAATATTCCTATTTTTTTACAGAGTCTGGTGGGTTGACCTAGATGTGACCCATGCCGAAAAACTAGAATTAGCTGGCCATAAAATGACGGAGATGAATGTTGTTTTCTCTCCACCCAAAAAGAGGCAGAAAGAGTGGAGTCATAATAATACATATATATTTTTTTTCCTGGCTGACAGATGGATTGATTTGAGATGTGAAAAATGCCAAAACTCTAGAGTATGCTGGCCATAAAAAAGTGACGGCGTTCAATTAGCTCCCTACCGCGGGTAATGGTCGTATGCCACGAGGTATTCTAGTTGCTATAACTTTTGTTACAGACTTACAGTGATATCATCATCATCTTAATGAAGGTATTCATACCTGTAATCTATCCACATGTATTACAATGGTAATGATGTTGATACTTCAATGAAACTCTTCAAGTAGAGAATCCCAAAGCAGAGTCTTTCGAAACGAAGATAATCCAGAACTGTAGACGGCATACGGTGCCATATCTGTCGGGTATATTGCGGCACTAGCCGACGCCACATAGGAGTAGTTCGAAGAATGGTGTAATGAAACTTATTTGGTATTGCAAACTACAGTACAACTACACACTTTTCTAACGTGTTAGCTAAAGAAAAGCTAACGCCATGCTTACTTCTCTTTTATTAACTTTCTTCGTCAGATGGCTAAATCATTACATCTTCATTAAAAAACTGATGTACATTGAAAAACTCTGAATAGGTTCAGAAAATATTAACCTGCGTATTAGCGGTAATTTTGTTCACTTACTGTGTTTACTACTTACAGACTCACCGAACGGTAATTGTTAAGCACTAAACTGTGAAAACTTTTCTGAGTTAGAACATAGTTGCACTTTTTTGACATGTGACACTACAGCAATAAAACAAATAAACGAGCTGCAGATAGATGTAGCTCAACCGTTGACCACACCGTACTTAGCCGGGACACTGAACTCGTGCCTCTCGCAATAATGGGCCTGGAGGCCAATTTACGTAAGTTTTAATAAAATGAGTTCTAATAATCACACAGGCCTCAAACAAAGAGTAATTTCTTCATCGTACCGTAAAGAAAGCGTTACAGAGTAGGGAATCTAAATTCATAATCATATATCCTCAGTTGGTGATACATATCATGCTTTCGGACACAAGAATAATTGAAAATACATCTTAATTTCTAGGAATATTAACATTTTATGTAAAAAAATTGGCTCATAGATACTACACGTAATGTACTTTAATATCACATGCAAGTGAGTTTTTCTTCAATGACGGATTTGAAGCAATACCTCAAAATTGGTGTACGTAGAGCTTACGGCACGCTCATCCCTATAGTCGTAAGGAGAGGAAGGTTAAGAAAACCCCTTAATACTGAAAAACAAAATTAAATCCGCTGTAAAACTACAGAGTGAAACCACATTATTAGCCATGAACTAAAAATATGTAATTAACCAAGAGATGAAGATACCAGGATCGCCGTCAAAGGACATTAAAATGACATTTTGTTGCTGATGTTATCCTTCATTACAAGAACCATCTACAGCTGCACAATGTCATTTCACATTGCTACCTTGGAATACTACGCCACATTGTGGTTGCCAACGTTACATCACTTCATATCTTACCTTACCTTGATACCTTGATGATACTTCGGACGAGGTCCAGGTGGCGTTATGCACGCTGCCCATCTTGCGCAGAGGTGATGCTGCAGTCCGTGACCAGCGGGGTGGCTAACAGCGATCGTTATCCCCACAGTTCACGTAGCCGCTTACCACAGGTTTATCTGGCACTTTCAGTAAGTATGCGTCCAGTTAGTTTTGCCTAAGTTACATCACTTAATGGTTGGCTAAGTTCAATCACTTCATAGTTGCTTAAGTTCAATCATTCCATGGCTGCCCAAGTTGAAAGACATCATGGTTGTTCCTTACACTACATCATGTCAAGGCTGCCTAAGTTAAATCACTTCATGTTGTTGCTGTATATGTACTACTGGTACATCTCATCATGGTTGCCTACATTACATGATTTAATGGATTAATATGTTGCATCACCTCATAGTTTCTTCCATTATCTTAGTTAATGGACGACTGTTTCATCACTTCATGGTTGCCGGAGTTAAATTACTTCATCGTAGCCTACTTCACTTCATGGCTGCCAACGTTAAATCACTTTAGGGCTGCCAATGCTATATCATTTCACGGTTGCCAATGCTAGATAATTTCATGGCTGCCAATGCTATATCTTCCCTGCTGTCAAAGCTACATCACTTCATGGCGGCAACTGCTTCATCATTCAGATCACTTCCCGGCCGCCAATGCTATATCACATAACTGCTGCCAATGCTATATAGCGTCACTGCTTCCAATGCTAAATCACTGCATGGCGGCCAGCGCTTCATTCCTTTACTGCTGTCGGGGCTTCATCACATCATGGCTGCAAGCTGCTCCAACTCACCCTTCAGCTCAGCTATCTGTTCTGATTTTCTCGCTTAGCCAGTATAGGTGTATACCAAATAAAAATCATTAACATTTCCATCAGCTGTTTATTTGGCATTTCATTACAAATCGACCACACCACGAAATTGGAGAAGCTTCTGTTTTACAACATGAGACTGTTTATTTTACTATTTGCGAAATAATTTGACGCTACTACAAATATCAAAAGATGTCATATACAACTGCATTACGTAATTACGCTTCAAACCATGATATTTTTGTGAATTTGTTGCGTATAGAAGTTTTAGAAGTATGTACAGGTTTGCCGGTCATTACTGATGTTAAACAATTACGTCAAATAGCCTAAACAAAGTATGAAAAAAAATGGGAAAACACATAAAAATGAGACCGCGGCATCGTGGAGTCAGGCCCAATTGCAGGACCGAAATCTGCCCTAGGGACCAGTGTCCAGTCAGTGTATGGTGTGGTCTATGGCTCAAGATATAAAAAAATACTCCCAGCAACATTAAGTTAGAAATGGAGAAGATAGGCTGCCCTCAAACACACAGCTAGGCACTAGGTGGATCCAAGACAACCATCGCTGTCGCTTCACTGCAGCGGCCGGCAGAAATTGCGTCCACACTCACCGATCATAGAAACTTCAACGATGGGCACCTGCGGCCAGTCAAAACAGTAACAAAGGCCGGGGTTGTGGCGCCTTAATTAATTCCTATGGCTAGGCCGCATATTTGCAGCTTTGAGAAAAAGTAAGTTAACTTGTCTGGGCCTCTGGCGAAAGATACTTTTCGAATTTTAATATAATTAATTATTTCAGTTTATTTAGTGTATGTTGATAGCAATCCGGTGTTCCTGCACACCAGGGACAGAAGAAATCTCTGCAGCACAAGGCAGGTCTTGGTGAGAACTTGTCAAGGTGCGTAATGAGTACTGATTTTCGTCTTTCTCTCCATTCCTTTACTTCTCTGCTTCATATATTTTGAATATTCTCCTAAACGAGTAAGTTTTTTTTTCTGCTGGGGTTCTAAGTTTTACATATTCAGAAGATAGGTCTGCGTGTCCCGGTTGTGTCTGCTACATATGGTGTCCTAGCCTGATTACGAGAGGGGTGAAACCTGACCGAACGGTCTGTTACGGCACCCATCGTCGTCCATGGAGCACGTTCTGTACAGTGGTATTGCTACGAGGCAAGGCAGTTCGTTTGGTTGTTATAGGGCTCATAATTTAACCTTATGCGTGCAGGCCGCGTTAAATAACGAGTCCGTAGATTAAATGTAAAGATGCGGCGACTGCAACGAGCCAGTGGTACCTATCCTCTTATTTACATAGAGACAAGTACGTGCGTTTCAGTGCTGGGAGCGATTTCTCATAGTCATCGGTACTCGTCCTGCATATTCACATACATAAAGGTACTTTTCGAGGGTTGCAATCTTCCTATTATAGAAGTTTTCATTGCTGATTAGAAACAATAGAGGACCTCAGCTGCAGGAGACATATGATCAATTCATTAGCAGTCCATATATAAGTGAGATCAGCTGACTCAATTTCATAGTTTTGTATGATTGCTATTTTGAATTCGAACTAGATACCAACGAACATCTTCACCTTTCTTGATAGCACGAAACATTTATAGCTGGTATCGCAATACGCTGCTAACAGAAGTGAGTAATACCAATTGCAGCCAGTATGTACTCACCGAGCTGCTAAGTACGAGCACAACACATTTTTTGCTTATAGAAATATTACAATCTTTCAGTTTCCGGAAGATTCAGTATACTGTCATGGCGCTCGGGGCGCTGAATCAGCCAAGTTGCTTGGTGTACATAGCTATCGTAGAGTGGGGGGTAGCGGGTCATTGAACCTTCCACTAAATGCGCCATACTTCTTAGTGACCTTTCATTGGCTGTAGTTGTACTTACTCCTCTGGGGCCAGTTGGCCTATATCTGCAGCACAAACCAGTGCATGTGGATTTCCAAGTGGAGGGTGCAATCAAAGCTGACTTTACTTTTACTTCCCAACTTTCCTTTTGCCGAAAAAAGAAGCAGGAGGGCATTTTGGCTGTGGCTGATGTCCACATACAGCCTCACCCTAAGTAACTTCAGGAAATAAACATTGCGTTTGACTACCTCTATAGTGTAGAATGTGTTATCTGCTTGACCCTCTTATTCGCTCCCACACTTCATGTACCGCAAACTTCTCATATCTCAATGGTGCTGCCACCTAGGCTTGTAATTTAACAATGTTTGAAACAAGAACTCATCTCTGATGAACATCCATATATTATTGGAAGTCTTGAAAGTAATATAAATAAATAAAAAATTATCTCTCACGATAGCGTGGGACGAAATGTCAAACACGTTTTTTCGCTCGCCTGAGAACACCGATAATATTATTCTCTCATTAGCGCGAGGAGTTTCGCTTACCGTGAGGAAAAGTTTCACGTGTGACAGGGAGCTGAGTAGAAGTCTTAGTTTTAATTCATTCCAATATTGAACAGATATCTTGAACTTCACTAGCTAAGTAAACTATGCTGACGGGTAATGTTTTAACAAAACTTTTGGTAAACGACTTTTGGTAGTTAGTAAGCCTTGTAGTGTATCTACACTCGTTCGATTTTGGCAATAGTTGTTAATTTTTTTCCTGAGTTATTATAACACTTAAGGCACATCCCAAGTTTGCATGTGATTTTTTTGCACGCAAATCATATGATATGCGGTTACTACTTAGCTCAATAATGATAAAAAGTTTATTTTTCATATCTCACTCTGACTTCACACGGACACCACGTGTGAACGGTTATACCCCACAATATTTCGATTATCGTGAGATTATCCTCACGCTACAGCCAGAAAAAAGCCCACGTGTGAAACTCGGCATTGCAGGGTTAACAGTTACTAGTTCAGAAAGAGATAGGACGTCATAAGAGACCTGCACAACTCCAACAGCAACGTGCATTGCAGAGCCGGTCTCCCCAGGGCAGCCATCAGTCTTGCAGACCTGCTGCAGCTTATCGTGTTTTGAATACCTGATTGGCTGCGCTCTGCCAGGCCTGAAGATGCTACAAGGAAAATGAGACCGACAACACCGCACACAGTGCGACCTGCGCCTAGTTAGCAGAGAACAGCAGAAGGTAAAAGTAAGAAGAGAAGTGAGGGTTCGGTGGAGTGAGAGGTGGATGACTGCAGCAGGGCAGTAAATACACAGCAGAATGTAATGAATGGCAAAGTCCCCCTGACTGTACACCTCAACTTGGAAACCAACAGGCACTGGATCCTGCTGTAGATAAATGCCCACTCAGGACCATTGGAGCGTACGGCTGCAGTCAGCCACAGATGGTCTGAGCTATAGCGTCATGTTGACGGAATACTCGATTGACAACTGAACCTTCCCTCCCCGAGCCCAAGGCCAGGGTCTTCCTGTGACTACGAGCGAAAGAACTGTTAACGCTGCATGCCCGAGCACAAGGTCTTGCCTCTTTGGCTTTGGATTGGACGTCCGATCCCCTGATAGTGATCGAACCAGCAACATCGACCACTAAGCTACTTGGGGTACAGAGATTACTGCGACGGTTACTGCACTGCTGCCCTGAGCCCTCTATATTACAATCTACCTTGAGTAACTACCTTGAGGGTCTTCGGAAGAAGTCCAGGTGACGTTCTTCACGTCACCCCACGTGCGTGGAGTCACTCTGCTGGGTGTCGAGGTTTCCATAGAATATTAGATGACTCTCAGGAAGATTCATAGTGACGGTATTCTAGAAAGTTTTCTGGGTTATTATTTATAGTCGAACCCGAGCGCGTAATAGTAACCAAAATATAGCTTCTGACTTACCTGCAACTAAAAGCGGCTCAACCCCCCACCGTCCATCGCAATAATCTAGAAAAGCAGCAGAACTACAGCTGAACTCACTTGACGGATGGCATTTTGAAATGAAGTAACATCTTTCTCGCAAAATAATGAATATTTTAAACCGATTGCCATGCAAGAACAAATTCGTCGAAGATAAGCAGTAATATCGACTCAGACTGCAAAAATGGATCTGATAATGTATTATCGTAACAAGCTTTCGACAATAAAGAAACTTATTTTAATGCAAGAAAATAGTTACTGGCACATTGAAGTAACGGCGGTTCGTGGTTGTGGTCGCTGCTGCAATGTCTTCTGTTGCACTTCAATACAGAATCGATGACATTTAATGTCTGATAAGACTTTTTCAATATGTTTCACCGCACGTGAGATTACATTATACGTTCCCTTAAGCGAAGTGTCAGCCGCCGTTCCCTAGCTACAGTGCACGGTAAAAATACACAATTGCTCGTGTCGGGCTGTGCAGCTGCGCAGCTGATTTTAGAAATGAGCTGCCACTGTATAAAAAAAAACAAAAACGCAAGGTTAGTCTGTGCTCACACGAAGATTTCATTATATAACTAGAGCACTCTGAGAGCGCATACCTCCGCCAAGTGAGCCAACGGTAGCAAAAATTCAAATTGGCTCTGAAACCATAATTTTCTTTGCATAAACTCCAAAATCTGCTCATTTGTGC
>LQNS02000210.1:1244729-1257144 GCA_001587735.2 Parhyale hawaiensis
ACGACCAGCCTTTTTGCTGATAATTATTGAAGCTGCCCATGTCTAAGTGGCCCGTGGATTATATTTATAAGTCCCTCTGTCTAATTGGACCTGTGGAATTCCTTTGGCAGCAAACCATGGTACAGGTTCCTCAAGATTTATCTTAAAATTTTCGGGGGGAAAAACAATTAAAAAGACCTGGCCGGTGGCCGAGAGATTAGTCATCAGCCGTATCACAGATACGCCAGCTTCCCGAACTCAATAAAGCGCAAAACAATGAAGAATGAACGACGAAAATCGCCAATATATTTGCCTCTCGTTAGCTGCAGCACAGATACCGGATTTCGCATGTAAGGCCAAATGCGAGCTGAACATTGAATTCAGGCGTAACACACGAAGGAAGGAAGGAAGGAACGAAGGAACAACGCTATTAGTATTATAGATTACAGTTTAGGTGCGGAAACATGTAAGACCATGTCTGCATTGACATTTTATCACCTTCAATAGACAGAAGCGGCGGAACAGGGGGCCTAGGGGGCCCAGGCACCCAATATTTCTTTAGGAGGCCTAGACCTCGAACAATTCTAATGCTGGCTTAAAATTTAATTTCATTGCTGATATTTTCCTTGGTATTTATTTTACAGACATACAAAATATGGGCACTGTCTTCATTCTAAGTATTCCCTTGAGATTTTGTAACTGAACTATTCAAGTTAGTTAGTTATAGTTAGGAAGTTTAAGCCTCCGTTTTTGAGCAGAACGATATCCCAGAGGAAAGAGCAAGGGACATATAGTATGCCAAGAGAAACGGGGAACCCATGCACGAAGGTGTGCCCACCGCACAGGATTAACGCGCATGGGAACAGCAAGTCGGGAAAGAAGAGGAAGAACAGATAAAGCATGTGCAAGTAGAAGTATGAAATCGGGAAGGAAGCAAAGTGGGCACGAAAGAGAGACGTCCCGAAGGCCTAGCTAATGGCGGAGGTAACCTACGAACTATTCAAGATTCAAACAGGTACGTAATCAATATCAAAACCGTATACTTTTAGATGTTAATTATTGAGTTCGAAATAAGTAGGAACATTGTACTCATTGCTCTCCAAACCCCTCGGATAACTACCACTAAAGAAAGCAGCTAGTGTAGCATGAGTAGAGGCGAGTTCACACGTCATTCATCTCGACGCGTTCACTCACCCACTCGTCCGAAAGTTTAGCAGCGTCGTTGTCAGCTGCTTTTTGCTTTCTTGCTGTCTTAGCTGAAGTATTGCTCCCCACTCTGCGCTGAGGTCATTGATAGACTCCTTGGGCGTCTGGACCGACATATTGGTTCAACCAGTTGGCTGTGCGAGCAGGATACTTTTGTGAATGTCTTCCACAGACGTAACGGTGCTCGTCTCTTTGTGTAGTAGTATCGGGTACTATTCAACTATGAGGGACATATTACCTGCTTTCTTGCACCGTTTCCAGAAATATTTGTGATGGAAATTCACGAGCTGCGGCTGACGCTCATCCCTTCACATTTAGCGGGCGTTAGGTGCCAGCTACGGTAATTCAATTCAAGTTTTACAGTATATCCACAATTGAGATAGCAAAAATACATTACCGCGATAATAGTTTGACGAATTTGTAGGCGTTCAAGTCAGCTGTTAACGATGTTACAGTGATTCTTGTTAGCTACAGTACTATTCATGCATCGTGGAGTCATGCTTCATTATGTTTTACGGGGCGAATAGTTTCTAAAATAATAATTGCAAGATAATAAAGGAGTCTACGATTAACTCACAGCGACAGAGCTAACTAGACTAATCCTTCCAGCTATAACTCGTCTGGAACTTCAATCTTGAGCGTTCAAATTGCGGTGTTCTATGAATCGAATTTTCAGTTTAGATTTAAAGAGTGAAACTTGATCCAAAGTATTAACTCTAACCCTTGGGACTAGAGTTCCTGGCAGGTTAAAGCTAATCCGATTATGTCATCTCGATTGTGAAAGACCAACTAAACACTCTATTACTTACCCAAGTACGAGATGGGAGGAGGTATTTTCGAAGTTTAGCATCTCTCACTACACAGTAGTGCGTAGCTGCTTCTTTGCTGAAGTATTGCTCCCCTCTCTGCGCTGATGTCATTGAGAGACTCCTTGGGCGTCTGGACCGACATATCGGCTCAACCAGTTGGCTGTACGAGCAGGATAATTTTGTGAATGTCTTCCGCAGACGTAACGGTGCTCGTCTCCGTTGTGAAGGTGTTACAACCTTTACTCTTCTCTATTACGTAAATGCAACGCTTCATTTAGTGTTTTTGCTACGATAGATAGGGATCAGTTCATGAGAGGAAGGGCTGATTGGACGGCAGAAACAACGATCTTAGAAAGCTGATTTCCTTTAACGAATTGTTATCATTGTCCCCATTTTGGACCAGAATTCATAGGGCATTTCCTACGAGAAAACGAAAGTCTATTTCAACGTTTCTTGTATTTTCAGCTTTAACTACTAGGCATTATGACAAACAATAATTTGGTTACCTCGCGCACTCGCAAAACTAACCTTCTCAGCAGAAACTGCGGCCAGCTGCAACACCTAGAGAATCTTGTGAAGTATGTTGCATCTTTAGTAGAGCTAGGGGACACTTGTAAGTGGTTGCAACATTCGAATCTGAACATGAAAGCAAAACCAAAACTCCGATATAATCCCTTCGCGGATAGGGTGTACGTTGACTGGAAGATGGAAGCCCACATCATCGGTCGTTCGTTGAATGGAAGATTTAAAACGACCGTTTATTGGCTGTAGTAGTGAGCTGTAACTTACAATCACTAGGCAGGTAGAAACAAGATTGTGTCGTCGTTGTAACGTATAACATTGCAAGTTTTACAATATTGTAAATGTTAGCAAATCCGGGCCCAGATTTTGAAAGGGGGATTAAAAAGCTCTCAAATAGATGGACAAAGGTTGTATCTAATAATGGTGACTATTTTGTTGAGAATAAAGATTTGTCATTAGTATCTCTTTAAATTTCAATTCCTAATAAAAATAGGGGCGGAACTCACCGGTACCACAAGTATAAATTACTCATTGATACAAACATTAGGGAGAAGATTCAGAAGTGACGGACAGCCTGGTTACAGTCCTTTTTAATCATGATATTATTTAGTAGTTTAAGCCTCGGTTTCCACAGCTAAGGCGATACCACAGCGGAAGAAAGAAGGGATAAATAGTATGTCGATGGAAGCGTTGAACCCACGCACGAGGGTGCCTCACACAGGATCAAGGTACAACAATAAGTCAGGAAAGAAGAGGAAGGAACAGAGGAAAGTAACATTAACGAATGAGTGAAAATGGAAGGAAGCATTTATGATAATAAAAAACTTGAAATGTACTATAGTCTTTATTCCGTAGAAGCACTTCTATTAATACATAATCATTCATAAGCAATATGTACAGCACAATGCAATATAATAAGGCACATCGATTTAAGTAAAAATTTTTCTTCATTATCGCTCGCGTACCCACAAAGGGCCGTAACGTGTTTCAATATATCACAGACAAATCTTGGGGAAACATTGTATTGGATTTGTGGTAATGTTCAAGCAGAGCACTAAAACTATGAATTAAAAAAATGGGGAAGAAACAGTTCATTTGGTATTTTTGCAATTATTGGGTTGTAAAATATTATCTACATCATCAAACAAGCTTGAAATATCAGGCTTTAGTTCAGTGATGGTATCTAGGAGAACTGGATGCTTGTCGGAGCTTAAAGGATAGATAACTTATACAGTATCACTTAATTCTGATAAGAGTAAAGTGATGTTTGACAGTACACCACTTATTTACTCTGTAGATGTAGGTTTCTAGAGCTCAACATCTTAGATAATCTACTGTCGTGCTAAGCTACATGGTGTCAAAAAGCGCAACGATAGGTTACTAGGTAACAATAGTACGTATAAAAATATAACACATTTCTATAATCCCATTGGGCCGAGTTTCATAGGCTCAAACTATTCATTCCCTACGAGAATTCAGTGGCGTGCAAGGTAATGGATAAGGTGATGGGCAAACGGCCTTCGTTAACTACCAAACATAATCCGGAGCTTGAACAGCAAACAGCGAGAGTAGGTTACTGCTGTGCGAGCTACTTTATCGTTGTGTGAGTCTGCAGAGAAGGGACGCAGTACACTGGTGGGTTACTGGCGTACAGGGCCGAAACTTCAGTTGCGACTGACAGGGGAAGACTGTGGTACATAGATCGCCAAGTACTGCCGGTACTCTTCAACCATGCAATAAATTTATGCATTTTTTTTACAGTGCGGCAAATATTTACTTCGAAAAAATTATAGTATGCGATAACAAATATTAATAAGAGCTTGCTAAATTTGTAAAATTAGGCTTCGACATCCTCCCGTAGTTACACGCAGATACATTCTTCGTTGGAGTGAAGCTAGATTCCCAATTTTTTCTTGAAATAGATATGCACCGAGACACGAATCAGTAGAGAAAAACGAGAGAGGGCGTGATAGTTTAGATATACGACAGTCAAAACCACTTTATTAGAAACTCAAATTTACCTTTCTTCAGAGTTGAAGACTAGGAAGGGACGCGATACTAACACTTTATCAAGATAAATTTCCGTACGCAACCTGCATGCAGTTGAATTTCTGAAAACTGCGACTGATCTGTTCTGTGACTCGCCCTTTAACTACGTAACAGGTTCGTTCATCGCTGGACCATCTTCAGACGGGTCTGCAAATCTTCTCGCAAGACGCCATGTTGACCGAAACTTTGGGTAGCCTCCTCGAAAATTTATTCCTGAGATTTTAATGATCTACTTTTGATCGAGTTCTAGGGGTTCACGATAAGCCGATTACACTTCAAACATGAGAGAGCTCAGCTCATGAGCATAATCAGCTTAGAATTAACGTCGTATACTCGATCCAAGTTATTATTATTATATACTTTGTTTAACCTCCGTAGCCGTAACTCCGGCGTTTCAACAGAGAAACTACTTGTGCAGTATTCAAATACCGCATATTGGGTAGGCGTGGTCGTCACGTGCGCTACTACGAACAGGGAAACAAGGCGCAAAGTATAGTAGGAGACACTCAAGTGGTCGGCCCCTTTCGTGTCGTTCCACACGAGAGAGACTAGAGATGTCCCGCGTACAAGGTCGGCTATCTCGATCGACCGCCCACCTCACGGAACAGAAAGAGGAAAGTAAGAAACCTACCTAACTTTACAAAACTAACTTCATCAGCAGGAACTGCGGCAAGCAGCAACATCTGCGGAAAAGGCATTCGGGAACTTTGGGTGCGTGATGCCCAAATATATTGTGGCAGGGATAGGGCCCGACAGAGTATGCCCCTGAGGGCTACTCGATCCAATACGGCGAATCGAAGACCAAAGATTGAAGTTGGGCTATGTAAATAACACCTATTACCTCGGTACTATTTCACAAAATAGGGCACTTAGCATCCACACATGAGAGCACTACCTATTTGTAATATTAGAGGGTTCTAAATAGATGCAGCAGAAATTTTGGGGACGACTATAGGGAGTAGCCCACGAGAGTAGAAAATGCGAACCGTTTCAGGATCTTGAAACCAAAGTCTCAGTGACAGTACAATTTTACGTGTTTTAGGTGCACCCTTCAAGATACGCGTAAGCGTATTCGAACTTACTTAAACTTAAAAAGAAGTTATTCAAAAATTTATCATTGGCATTGGTACAGTGCAAAAGTTACAGTGGTGCTTGAGCTTTTCAAGGAGTTTTAGCTCAGTGTGTCGATACGCAAGGCGAAGCCGCACACTCGGCTACGTCATTGGAAGAGGTGCGACGAACGTGTCGCGTATTGCGCTCTCGTGGGCAGCGGCCTTGACCCACGAACGATTGCTTTCAGTTTCACTAGACGCGTTATTGACCAATTAACAGCCACAATATAAGCCTCTATTTCTCGTAGAAAGTGCATTTTTGTGTGGATACAACATTACGCACAAGTGGGTTGATATACCATTCCTGCGAAAGAAACTAATGGTGTAACAGCCTTTAATCGTTCATGGGTTAGTACCTAGTAAAAAAAAACTAAATCATGCTGCATTTTTAAGACGTCTTTCATTGTTACCTCTATTCTGCAAGACTACACAGAGTTCACTTTTCTTCCGCTATCCAAAGAGCGAAGCGAGACATAAAAGAGTGAAAAGAGATACTAAAAATAACGAAGTGAGACATAAAAAATGCAGTCTTATATACAACTACCTACTGGCGTTCAGGAAAATATTCTGACCGGATTTGACGCAACGTTTTTTTTTTGGCATTTATAGCGAGACGCGACGCGTGCTTTGGCTGGACGGTACCAAACTAAAGAGATGCAAGTCCGGATAGGAAAATTTGGAGGTAAACATTAGATTTTATCCGAAGCTATTTCCTGCTAACAAACATCGGCTGTTTAAATAAAATTTCGATCAGGGTGTGCCACCACGTGACCAAAACAGTGCCATACGTGACGATATAGCCCGTCTTCGCCAATCGCGTTTCGGCAAGTTGCCTCAAACGGGTAGCTCGACTTTTCTAATTGGCTGTGACGTCACTTATGGCTTTGATTTGGTAACGTGAGATTGCACTCGCTCATATTGACGTTGGATTGGCACTGCCGATCACAGGGCAGTTTTACGGAGACAGTAAAAAAAGGGTTTTAAATCTTAATGTTACCATTTTTCAAGCAAACAAAAGAATATTTGCAAAATGAAATTTGAATGTAAAAAATATGTCTCATTAGAGTTTAAAAACATCATTGAAAAAAATAATTTCATTACTTTTCTATTGAACAAGTTCAACATCCGGTAATGATAATGCTCCCATCATAGGAGACAGCAAATTAATAGCAATTTTCAAACCAAAAATTACTGTGTCTAAGACGTTAGCATATTAAATGTAAAAAAAATGAATTTCTAATTCAATTTGTATAGGTAAGAAGTAGCAATGCTCGTTTTCACAAAGATTAATGCGTAATAAATAAAGATCCATTAAAGTAAATCTATGCCAATAGAAATTACTTTACTTGTCTTCGTGAATACACTGGTAGTCTAACTACAGCAGGATTTATGAATTGATGAAAATTAAATGTATGTATTCAAGAAAAACTAGATACAATACATTCTCACTCTTAAGATATAAAATCAGTAAAATATTGCACTTCTACAAAGTTTGGCACGGCAGTGTTTACTATTATACAAATGTAATTGGATGTTGATAAAATATATAAAGAAGAGGTTTTTATGAAGTGTAGTTACAATGGATGTGATGAAGATTTTGAAGTGCAAACACTTTATTTTATATCGTAAAATAAAATGTCCACGTTAAACCAAGTGCATCTTTGTCCATCAGAGGACTCAACTGACTATATGGCCGACGAGGTGTGGTTGCTGGCCATTTCCAAGGCGTTGTCGTCCAAGAGAGTTCCTGAAAAATGCATTCGTTAAAACTTTGTTGGGTTTATCAATAGGACCGGCAGCTTTGCGGCGTGACTTGATACCAATCGTTGCATCCAAATTTCATTTCCAAACAATAGCAGGGATGCAAACATGAAAAAGCGTAAGAATGAAACCAATCATAACTAGAGCACTCCGAGAGCGCATACCTCCGCCAAGCGAGGCAACGGTAGCAAAAAATTCAAATTGGTTCTTAAACCATGATTTTCTTTGTATCAACTCCAAAATCTAATCATTTGCGCCATTTGATAGTAATAACAGCTTGTGCAATTTTCTTGCAGATCCGTACATAAGACAAACATGAGTCAAACATACAAACGAAGAAACCGATCTGCACCAAAATTTAATCATTTATGCCTTTTATTATTACTAACAATTCCTATAAATTTCATAAAGATGCATTCATTAATTTTCGAGTTATTGGGCTAACAAGCATAAATTAAAAACAGTGAGAAACGAACAAACGGATCATTACCAAAATTTTGTCATCTACTCTTCGTTATAAACCCAACAACTCATATTAATTTCAGAAAAAAATAAATTCATTACTTTTTGAGTAAACGCATTGACAGACAAACAGCCAAACAAACATACAAACAAACAAACATACAAACAAATAAACAAGCAAACAAACGGATGGACATATCTTCACCAAAAGTTAATCGTCCGTTCCTCCTATCATACTTAACAATCCCTGTAATTTTCGTCGAAATCGGCTTGTAACTTTTTGCGTTATCTTGGTGACAGACAGACAAAGAGACAGACAGAAAAAGAGACACAGACAAACCCGACGAAAACATAACCTCTTGGCGAAGGTAATTACCTAGGGAAATACCAATGTGGATCAGGATATAATCACACCTAGTTACAATTATCAAGGCCTGTTAATCGCTGGGCCAGATGTGAACCGAGCTCACATGAACATAGAAATGTATATACATTTCATTAATCAATGGTTGATGATCCGTCTCTTTTCTGTACCCATAAAAATATCTTAAAAATACAGCAAATAATCCACAATATAATAATAAACAGTTGTTGGCCGCTTGTTTGCTCTCTCGCTCGCTTTTTGGTTGGTTTGTCTCTCCGACACGCTGTTAAGGATTTAGATAGGAGAAAATTCATCTACTGAAAAACAAGTTGAGATACCACAAAATTTCAGCTCTTTGAGTAACGGTGATAAATATAACTTTTGAAATATATGGTCAAAAGTGGAACTACTGCATTTTCTGAATCTCGCTTAGCTTTAAAACTAGCTCAGTACTTTTTGATACGACGATGATGAATCTTCTTCTGAGCGTGGTAGATGAAAGGCGATATCTTTGATAGAGTTTTTGATTCTGTCGGGCAGAAGTTATGTCGTATATTTTTGAACTAAATTTCTTCGCAGTTTTTTTGGGGGCTCAGTCTTGGTTGGAGTTTTCGTTCCTTGAGTGCATAATTCATTTCGCTTCTGTTTTATTTAGCGGAAACTCTTCGAAGCAGTTGAAACATCACGCTAAGCAGAAGCCTTTTTATACTGAATTTACATTGCAGCCAAATTTCAACACTAGAAGTTTAATTATCGGTTGGTATCCAGGTTATGGTAAACCCTGGGCATTTCCGCTGAATTCTTAGTGCTGCAATAAAGTGTATGTGCACACAAGACAGAATACTATTTTTAGAGGCGTTGTCAAGTGTCGGCAAGGAAAAAAAAAGGAACTCAAATTTAACAACGAGCCTCACTGTCACGTGAGGCATTGTGAATAATACCCGTTGTATACTTACATCAGAAATTTCACCACGCACCAACATTAAACTTTGCCTCTTAAAGTTTTTTGCTGTACAATCTCAAAATTTTATTTTTCAATTATGAGTTTTGAATAATAAGAGGTAGGTCGATTAGGAGTTTTTGCTGTCTTGTAATTTTCGCTCACTATCAAGGTAAAACAGGGGAATTTATTTTTACATACAGTGCCGGAAATGAAAAAAAACATAATTGGAAAAAATTAAAAAATAACTGGCGGTAATGCAGTCATGCCCACCCATAGGCAGAATGAGAAGCTGAAGAAGGACTCTAAGCAGCAATGGTTCCGCTCCCTTACCACTAACTCAAGCAGAGCGCCCGAAATGTCGCCTAACTAAAGTGGGACTTGAGAAAAGGAAGAGACACGCAAGACGCCAATGAAAAGCTCGGAGTCCTGAGGAAAGAGAAGCACTGCGCAAACGAACTGCCAACCGCAGAGAAAGGTAGAAATGAGTGCGGTCCTGGAGACCTAACTAAGGCTACGGTCAAGAGTCACCATACCACGCTACGGCTCATCAGCCTTGAGTTAATCCAAGTAATATGTAGGGTTCTCCTGGGAGCGCGACACTTCTAACACAGAATGGGCGAACAAAACTAACCTAGCCCTCCGACCCATCCTAAGCCCACCCGTTCCCAACCTCTTCCCATGATTAAGGATGTATTTTGGCTGCTAGCTGAACCACGTCGGGTTCATATCGTGTATGGACGTTACGTGCGCCAATCCTTCGTCCGTCGCAACGGTCGCTAGTACCGAGACTGCTATTGAAACCGCTATTCCCCACGGCGACTAGGGGCCATGGCGCCGATGCCGCCCAGCTGGATGCCGATGGAACTGATGTTACTGAAGCCGCAGAGGGCGTACGTGGCGATGATCTGGGAGCGAAGCTGCCGCAAGCGACATCACAATTAAAAGCATTGTTTATTATCTAGGAGCAGATGTACAGTCACAGATCTTATACTCACCTCCATCTTGGAGAGGACTGACAGTCGTAAAAGTCATAAACTACCTGCATGGAAATACTTCTAAGTACGTCCGCCAAGCTGGTAGGTAGCCGTTTGGATGCCTCACTATCTATCAAGTGGGGTTGAACTGCCACGGTAATACAGTGGGTATTTTCTTAAGTAGCAGTTGCATCATCTTGCTTTGAGAGAGCAGACTTACAGGTACAAATTTTAGAAGTAGATATGATGAGCTGGCAGTAGATGGACCAAAAAGTTGATTCCCAGAGAGTAACAAGGTGTCACGCTCCTGTCCTTCATGAGGTAGCTACTTTTCTTATTTCAGAATCATTTAAATGTTATTTTGGAGAGGACTAGCTTACTCTATGATAATATACATAGCGTACATCAGGAACTCCATAATAGTACATGTTAGTGTAATCTCAAACTGAATACTCAACCGTAGATGGATGGCCTATGGTCTATGTGTCGTGTAGATGTTGCTGCTGTTGATGACTTTTTGGAAGATCTGCTGAAGAGTTATTTCGTTCCGAAATATAGCTTCTTAAATTGACGTAAAAAGGCTTGATTGACGACTCAGTATTAGTTGTTCATCTTTTGTATTTTTGGAATCACAGTGACAGTTGTAGACACACAAGATGACTCAGTTACAATTCAATTACAGGGTGATAAATGGTAAATGGTAATGGCAAATGAGGCCATGACGTCGCTAACGCACTCTACTGGGTGTATAAAAATAGAGGCTAGCGGAACAAGCTAAAGGACGACTGCCTGTCGGCCCTCCAACCTCTAAACTGAAAACTCTCAATTCGGACGGGCTAAACCCTCGACAAGTCTGGTTGAACCCCTTCTACCCGTATCGTCCAATGCAAACATTTCTATCGTAAAAATGTCCCCTCCTAGCTACATATGCTTATTCGTCACTGCTCTGATTACGTCATAGAAATTTTCCTCACAGAACTCCCTACGAGGGAGTAGAGAACCCTCATTGTTGGCTTCCCTTGTTTGAGGAGGCCACTCCTACAGCTGTCCCTTGATCCTAACCAAGAAAAGAATTAAAACTGTAAACTCCTTACAAAAATATCAGTTACGAGCTGCTTTTCACGCATCATATGACTCGCCAACAGCGAAACTCAAGCTTGGTTCACATTTTAGTTTTCCTTCAGAAACCTATTAATTTCCAACCACAGCTTGTCACAGACATATATACCTGAGCGATCTTTTTTGAGTCGTTAATTATTGTCACTGTTCCCCCTGGTCGTATCCCTTGTGCGGACTTATTTGAGATAGAAATGTTTTAGTAAAAAACTGTGCCAATTATTTTGTTTATGCCGTGTAAGTTATTAAAAGACCCATCACTACGCTTATATGAATCACGATATTAACTTTCAATGTTTTCCTAACAATATACTGATACTGATTACAGCTTTTCTGACGATTGCTACAAAAACATGGTTACTATTAGGAGGGTCGTAATTATTAGGATTTGCGGCAGGAATTCTCATTACGACCTATGGCCTACGGTCAATGGGCTACGGCAATTGGCTTACCGCCTAGAGCCTATGCCTAGGCCTCCTACAGTACAGGTCTGGGTCTCGTTTTGATGACGTCACGAGAATGGTCCCTTACGCTCCATCGCCACAAAGCAGAATATGCTTCTTGATAGAGCAAATAAGCAATTTTATCGAATAATTGCCGTTTAACAATAGAATAAAATGTTAAATGGTAAAAAATGAAAGATAATAGTACGAGTATACATTTATATATATCAATGTACGTTTCATTACAACGACGATGACTCCGGAGCTTAGAGAGCTATACGGCTTCTTTTTCAACTTCACGAATCTTCACTTATACTTCGGGAGTGCAAACACGCAGGATAATAAAAGAAATAATATCTATCATTAACCGCTGCCGAACGTAGAAATCGGCTGCCTTTATTACTGTATTATCAGGCTAATTACACGTAGAAATAGTGCTAAATAAAACCCGCTAGGTCTGCAAACTATATGTGTATTCAATCTTATCCAGTGCAACAAGATTGAATCTATGGCCTGGCTGTTTTCAAGTACAGAGTGTCAAAGTCTTTAGATCTAAATGCTACCTTATGGCATAACCTACAGGCATTAACTGAAACAAGTTCGCAGTAGAATTGGCTACTACCAAGAAGATCCCTTGCCCCAATGCTTATTAACAGGATTTTCTTTCAGCAATAG
>LQNS02000210.1:1319904-1346014 GCA_001587735.2 Parhyale hawaiensis
CGAAAGACAGCCGTCCCGAAGGCCTAGCTAATGGCTAAGGTAACCTACACAAACCCCCTGGGGGCGCTACTCCCCATAACATAGGATGGGCGAACCTAACTAACCTAACCCTATAGCAATGACATTACCTGTCCCAAAAATATATTGGCGGATGCGTTGACGCTCTCACAAGTTGTGGTGCCGACGGTGACCTCGAGCAGCCAGCCGAGCTTGATCACAATCCATTGCATGATGCCATAATAGTACAAAATTTGTACGCAGAAGCTGAAGAACAGCGTCACTGGCAATACCTGTACAATGTTGAAACACAATCGTCAATAGTATTTTTAGCAGCAACCCCCCCAAAAAAAATTTTAAATATTCATGACAGATGCAAATTGCGATCACATGTGCTAAGATCACATATAAACTTGCTGTTATCTCGTGTTCCAAAACCTCTAGTTAAAAATAAAGCCCAAAGCAACATCATGGAAGAAGGAGGAAAATTTTCCTAACGGAACATCGATAAATTTGATTGCTACATATTTAGAAAAACATTTGACTGCAAAGTAAACAGCCCATAGAGAAGTTTAGAAAAGAACGTATACGGTTGTTTAGCATCTGGGGTTGGGTGGCACTTCAGTGAGTAACAATTCGGAAGCATAACTGTAGAGAAGTATACAAAAGGAAATAGTACAAGAATGACGCAACAAAGAATCTGAACTCATAGGTAAAACGGTCGAAGTCCATACATGTAACGAAGCCCGTAATTATTGTACGTGGTAAATGTTTGGGCGGTAATGGCTGACCACAAGATCATGTTTTTCTTTGAGCTGATGAGACACTCAAATGTTATGACCCGTGCATCACTTGAGGTAAGTCCCTTAAATCATTGCGATATTTATGTACGATATCTATCCCCATTTGATCGCATTTTATGCAATTATTCTGCAGAGTGTAAATCGAGAAATATAAAGGCGTGAAAGCATAAAAGCCCAGAGCTGCTTTGCAACAGTAACCGCCCACACCATTGGTAAAGAGTAATATCTACTTGCATCAACTTGCAATTAAACTATTTCTGCGAATTTTCAACTGGATCGAGATCTCGTGACTGACTAGGCTATTCTAGAATCTCCATTCCAATATTCACATATAACAATATGTATTTTCAAACATGAAATTTACTCACCGCAAATGCAAAAATTCCACCATTATACGTCACAAGGTCTCCGAAGACGAAGCTAGAACCAGAATCTGTGTAGGCTAGGAAGGTGGACACCTTCTCACCGAGGCATTCAAACAGTGCGCGGCCTACAGGCCACCTCAGAATCAGTAGGCCAAAAATGAACTGCAGAGCCATGCCCCACACCACGTGCCTCCATTTAATTTTTCGAGGAGCGTGTGAAAAAACGAACCCGAAAAGTAAAAGGAATGCCAGTCCGATAAGAGACACAAGGCGCTGTCGATCTTCGGCTGTGTCGAAGACAAAAAACAGCACCAGTGCCACTATCAGCACACCGTATATCGACCATCTGAAGTATCTGCACAAAGAAATACCATGTTTTTTAAGAGGGTAATGTATGGTACTATTAGTATCTACTGCCTAGTTTGACAAAGTCCGTTCCGTTTCCTTCTATCATACGAAATTTAATGTTTATTCCAAAGTTCTAGTGACATATGGCCGATCTTCATGTAAGTCTTTCCAATGTGTTCACTAATCCACTCTTCCGAGGGTGTTGCTGTGCCGTAGAAGCAGCAGAAAAATAGTTTGTTTTCTGTGTTTTATTTCATTCTAAATAGGGCAAGTTCACACGTCATTAATATCAACACGTTCACTCATCCACTTGTCTGAAAGTTTTGTAGTATCGTTGTCTTGTCAACACAACTTGTGTACGCCACAAAAAAAAAAAAAAAAAAATTATTAAAAGGTAACCTTCAAATCAGTTTCTTCTGCAAGCATCAATCGGCAATTTACAGATATCTCGTCAAACTTGGAGTGAAGTAAAACTAAAAAAAAAAAACAGTGCAATTTTCTGATATATTTAGGACACAGTATAACACATTCTAACAATTGGATGGGAGAATGCGTTGAGATGAATGACGTGTGAACTCACAATAACGTGGAGGCAGGCCTCAGCATAATTATGTGCCTTCTCACTCACGTGCTGAATCAAAACCCCGAGTTGTTTAAAGGGAGGCTTGATTGAATGTAATATAGAATCTTAGAACACAAGGTACTATATTAGTCCAAGGATGTTAACGGGATCAAGTTAGCGCACTGCCGACGAGTGGCTCTTGCACGCGGCGCGGCGGACGTACGAAGCGATGACGTCATAAAAGCTTAGCTCGTTTTTCGGTAGCTGTTTTACATTCTTTCTTCATAAATTCATTAAGGCCTCCAGAGTGTCCTACATGTCTTACAATCATTGAAGCTGCACAAAAACATGTATCAAGATATCTACAAACTGTTTTAGCTCTCTGCCGGATAAACATTTGAAAGAACGTTGGTTAAAAGGCTTGTAAAAGAGCAGTGAATTCAACCAGCAAATGCCCGAATGTATCAGAAGCACTTTTCGAGCCAAGTTTATTGTCTTTAAAATGCAATTAATCAAGTGAGTTTTATCAAGAAAAATATGGCTTTCTAAAAATGGATTTATAGTAGTGAAAACCGCACTGTTTTCAATTCATTTTCGTCTTCTACCAGTGATCTGCTATTCTCTATAATTTCAAACCGCTCCAACAAAAATTGGCTCAGATGCGAGCGATGGAACGCAAAGGTAGAACTTTTTAACAAGATTAGTAAGAGAAGCATTAAAGGAAAAATAAAAATTACTTTCCTTCCGGCGAAGTAATATTAAAGCAAAAGTCTATATAGAATAAGCAGAAGACATACAATTGTTCGGCAAAATTAGAGAAAAAAACAGCTGCTATACGCTGCTCGCGTTACAGCAGTAGAACAGCAGGGTGGCGTCCGACTCGCGTTAGTTATATTGCAGAAATTCCTACATGGTTGCCACATCTTATTAGTTTCAGGTCATTTGGCCAGCCGCCTCCGGCCGTGGCACGCTATACCCTGGCAGGCAAAGCAGCAAGCAAGTCAGGATCACGTCACTTACATAATAAGCCAAGGAAATCGCTTATAACGTGCATCAGTATTTTTTTTTTACAAGAAAAGGGAGATAGAGGAAGCTGCAGTTCGTTATGCGGAAGAAATGTAGGAAAATGATTCACAGTCTGATATTGGCATAGAAAACATTGTGGAGTCCTTTATTATACATTGGGAGGATACCTCACACCAAGGAGAAATATAAAAGTTTGCAAGTCTGTCTGTCATATACAGATAAGAGGAATAGGCCTACAGGAGACACCTCTATAGAAAAACGCGTATTGTTTGACCTCATAGGAGATGTGGAACAAAAACCGTACGATTATTCATTAGCAAATAATTATCCTTTGGACAAGTTACTTTTTTTTTCTGCCAGAAAAACTAACAATAGTTGCCCCTTATTGATATTTGTATTATTCTATAACAAAGAAAATTTAGCTCAAATGTAAATTTGGCAACGTGTATACAGTTTCATGCCACGGCCCCAAACGGTCAGTTCATTCTTGTCCGACTATAAAAGGCCTGCATTTTTGCTACTCTTCTTGAAACAAGAATTGTTCGGAATGTTCCAAAGAGCAACTCACCAAATTTTTGTGATGATCTATATCTAGGTGTTTGTTTGTCTATGTTTTTAATTATGCTTGTCAGTAAATAACCAAAAAAGTTATGAACGAATTTTCATGAACTTTGCAGGAATCGGTAAAAATCTTAAAAGGCACACGTACCCAAATGTTGGTGATGATTGGTTCATCCGTTTGTGTGTTAAATGTGACTGTTTTTTCTTGGAGCTTGTCAGAACATCGGTAACTTAAAAAGTGGAGGACGGATCTTCGAGAAAATTACAGAGGAAGCGTTAGCAATGGCAAGAGACACAAATGACCAAATATTGGTGATGAATAAAGGCAAATCTAAATTTCAGGACCATCTGAATTTTCGTTGATGTTACCTTACTTGGCGGAGGTATGCGATCTCAGATTGTATCTACTTATGCGATAGACGGGAGGGTAAAGGTAAAGTCAACTTACACCACACCCTCACCTAGGAAACCTACATGCACTGGTTTGTGCTGCGGGTATAGGCCCATGCACTGGCCCCAGATGAGTAAGTGTAGTTGCAATCGACCTCGGGTCACCAAGAACTATGGCTCCAATTTGACGGAAAGAACAAATGACCCGAGACATCCAGGGGGAGTTATAGACAGGAAGGCAGTTCCGCAACGGCGCCGTGCATGCACACACAGCTGCCCAGTCAGCACACCAAGATCTGCAAAGAGCTCGCGTGCCTGGCTGGGCATCGAACGTGCGAGCGATACAAGGTGTTAGAGCTGAGAACGGAAGCATGCTGCTACAGTGGCGGCAGTAAGCTAGAACTCTCACGAACCTCAAGTTTTTAGAGCACAGTTTAATATTTGAAAGTGCACATATTTTCTCTGTATGTTTTTTACTTCAAAGCCATGCACTATTTTACGGTCGTTCTTTCACTTCTGTGTAGGTACTATAAATTATTTATTAGAGCTTTGCAACTATACTGTATTTATAACAGGATCGTGGACTGTGCTTACTACAATTGTATGTACTACATATATTTGCTAAAGTTCCGCGTAGAAAATGTACCGTACTCTACTATTACATAGAGTAGTTTAAGCCTGCGTTTCTACAACAAAGGTAAGCTCATGGAGTGGGGAAGAAGGGACATGTTGTATGTCGAGAGTAACTTGGTACAAATGCACGAGGGCGTTCCCACACAGGATTACAGGGCATGGGAACAGCAAGTATGGAAAGAAGAGGACCCGAGCTAAGTAACATTAGTTTGAAAGATGAAGAAAGCAATGTGAGCACGAAGACCTAACTAAGGCAACTTATTGGGTCCCTTTAGTACGCTGCTTCCTATCACGTAGGATGGGCGACCCTATAACTAACCTAACCCTATGACCCATTCTATGCCTTCTGAAGCCTATATTATACTTTTATCATCTACTGTATATATGTCTGGTCTTCGTGCACTATATTTTTTATAGTTTCGTGCAATTCGTTTACCATAGTTACGTACACGCATTACTTCCATTTACAATAGATACCTATGCAATATGAGCAACCAGTTCTTCTGGTTGTGAAAACATAGCTACTTTTATTAATTTCAAGTTTGGCCAGGGCATTACTGCCGACAGGAAAACAAGGCGCAAGCAAACAAAAGCAAAAAGTAGATAGCGCAGAGACATTTCGGCGGAGGGTCTCTGCTGGACCTCGCCTCGCGAAAGCAGGAAAAAATCAGGTGAGATGAGTGGCTTAAATTTCTACTGCCGTCGGTGGGCCATCTCACCATCTCAAGTAGTAGTAGTAGTAATAGTAGTAAGGGATGTAAAGAAGACCAACCTAACCTTACAAACTAATTTCATATATCAGGGCTTGCCGCCAGATGAAACGACTCCTGCGGTAAGGTACTCGGCTTATTTGCTTTCTGAACGAGGTCTCTAGGTATTATAACAGAGATGGAGTCCGTCAGAATATCCCCTTGAAGAGTCGATGACTGCTTATTCACACTTCTCGTGTGCACCCAGTCCCCCACCGTTTAAGCCGCACCCCCCTCCCCCAGAGGGCTACAGCCTATTTGCTGCTTTGACTGGGAAAGGTACATGGTGGGAGCAACCTCGTAGGTCAGCTATACTTCTACGGTACGATGCTGTCCCAGCACCGAGCAGGAGTGGGGATCGGTGCAACGTACCATATGAGGACATGTGTGTACGAGTACAACAAGGAAGAGACGAAAAATATCGACGATGTCAGTGGTTATAAAACAATCTATATTGCTATCATATCTTATGACGACTGCATCTGATAAGATAGGTGTGAAGTATGTGTGCATAAACGATGGAGTCCAGAACCAAACAGAGCATGCCAATGGCAGTGGAAGGAAACTATCGGTGACTTAAGAGGATAAACCGTTCGCGAAATATGCACTTCAATAGAAGGGAACTCCTAAACCTTAATCAGAAATATGGTCTTATGGTCTCTATTTCGAGAGGAGTCTCCGTTTGAGATAAGTTCTCCACCATATCTGTTTCTTTGGTAAACGCCACAGCAGATGGTAAGTGGTACTGCTTTGCTGCACTTCCCTACAGTTGGTACTGCATGCGGTCTGTTTCTAGATTTTTTTGCTTTTAGATTGGCTCGGTTTGAGAAGTGATATTATGTCATCCTCCGTTGACTATATTCTCAATTAGAAATTTATAGGCATTTATCCGATTTTATCGGATAACATTCACAATTTATCCATGGGCAGCCGATAAAGGCATATAATTACTATTATCTTCAGAGATAAAGGCACATAAATTTCCGATTGGGATTATGCCTGTATTGTAAAAGTGCATGATGTGGTTGGTCAAGGTGAAAAATATTACTTTCACTACCACGTTTTTTACGTCTTCCCACTCTCTGCGTTGGTCTCGATCCAACAGAAGGAAGAAACAAGGGACATTTAGCACGTCCGGTAAAGTAAGGAGCCAACAGAGGATCACCGCGTACAAAGAAACTTATATTTCAAGAAAACGACAGAATAACGACTGTCAACAATATCTCTGTCAAGGTAAACGAAAAAATGGGCACGGGAAGAACATTCCTAGGCATTATTATAGGAGTAACTGATCACACGAGCTGTAGCGATTGATATAAATAAATCTGTTATATATACTTACACTTTTTCCCACATATCGTCGAATTTAGCCTTGAATGGTTGCAGAGCCGAGTTGTAGATCATGTCTCCATAAAACGGCTTCAGAATCTGTTAACAACAATTCGGATCATAATCGTTACAATATTAGCGTTTAGTGTACACGATCGATCATGTTACGAATTTCTGTAGGTACATTTTCTTACTTTTATCATGAACTCATTCACTCCGCTACAAAAAGAAAAATATAATTGTTTCACGTAAGTTCGCTACTGGGTACAAAATATTTTCGGTGAAATTGGAATTTAAATAGAGGTAACAATTTAGAAATACGATTTTATAAATCTGTAATTTATAAGCAAGCATTCAATTTGAAAAGTGAGTTGAGCAGGTAAGCTTCGCTTTAACTGGCTGCCCAGTATACTTCAGTCATTAGCGAAGTAACCAACAAACTCCTAATATTCGAACAGCCTCGTCTCATGACCAATGCAGACGAGAAGTAAAAATACCGAGAATGACATATCGTCAGCAAATGCTCACCAGACTCGGCGAAGAAATGGCTTGAAGAGTGAGTACAGCAAGATGGTTCAAGGCCATCTATTTTCGCCGCGTAAGAGCAATTCACAGTTACTTGCAGCCTAATTTCCCTGTTATCTCTTCACTACAACGTTATACAAAGCCTGGGTTTTTTCAAAACTTTATTTTAAATAATGGCGATTGCATCTGCAATGTTAAAGAGTACGAAAAGGAAGAAAAGAGTACTAGCTCATAGAGGGCCGGAGCGTAACTCCCAGGTTTTCTCAGTGAATGGGCCTGTTAGTCCTCTCGCGTACAGAATATAACGCTGCTTATATTTGTTGGTAAGGATTAAGAACACAACATACGAAGGCCTGAGGTCCCACACTCTAAGTTCGACTCGTCGATGTGACGCCATTCGGCTACATGCGGCCACGCCGCACGAGATGGCTCGCTGGCTTAGGGACAATACTTTTTTGGCATAGTTGTCACTCCATTGCCAGTCGTACATGACATTCACAGCAGTTCACAGACCCTTCAGTTATTCAGGTTATAAATAAGCAAATGTGGGTTGTTGGGACAGAAAAGAAAGGTTATTGTCACGGGGTGAACTCCCAATGGATACTGCAGAGCAATCGGCCAGCAAAATCGAAACTTCGAGGCTTGACGTGTCTGAAACTTCACGCTGGAACGCGGGGCAGTACCAATTTGAGTTGTGGAGCAAATGTTAAAAGTAACCCGATCACGTTGAGTCGCCTGAAAACTTTACTTTATGGAGTAAGATCAAGTTTATGGAAGTCTCAAGGATAAGACTTTCATTGTCAATACTTGAATTTCTATTCAACGGGACAAAGCCAGCGCACCTGTCTGGAATTCTGGAAATGTGAAGTCTCCAAGTCAGAATGCTGTAGGCAGGTTGTGTGTTTCCTGAGATCAAGTGTGGCCAGCACCAACACACACTTGTGCAAACGCTAAGTCGGACGTCTAAAGTTTGCTCACCAGCTATACTGGGTGTGGATTAGGGCAGTAGTCCACAGACACTACAGCGAAAGAACGAAACTGCTGGTTTTTCTTTTAATGGCAAGTACAGGAAAGTAAGTGCGTATATAGTCATATTTTCAAATACGCAATGGGAAGGCTTACTGACGACACTCGCTGTGACGAGTCAGCCCGCTGTAACATCATTAGCAAGAGCAGAGCATAGCTTTAATAACACTCGAGTCAAATCAGCGTGAGGAATCCGATAGGCGTGGCTAAGAACGCAAAGCAGCAGTGACAATTCTAATCTATCAACTAATGCATTTTAAGTTTTCGTATATAAATAGAATTTTATCGATAGAGACAAGTTATACAACGTGCTTATGTGAAATTTGGCAAAGTTGCTTTGCGTTCTTAGCCACATCCATCGGACTCCTTACGCTGGTTTGACTACAGGATTGCACAATAGAAAGTAAATATACCGACACCTGTTTATCAGCAAAAATTATCTATGCTAATTAAATATTTAGCGATGTATAGAGATAAACTGTCAGAAAAAAAGATCATTATGAAGCTGAAAATTGATTTTTGAATAGGAGTCGAATAAAATCTGAATTAAAGTAATGCTATATCAAGAGTAGAGAGCAATTCAATACAGCCTGCATGTTTTAACAAGAAAAATAAACTGCAAACAAAATTTTAACAGCATGAAACGATAATTTACTAGAAAACTATAGGTTGGGTGCCACGCCAGCAAAGAATTAAGTCACACTTACTAACAGCGATTCACACAAAAAATGCAAAATTTGTCACGAGCAAAAAAATATCAATAATTAATGAATTTCAACAAGGAATAAATTACCAGAAAATAGAACATCATGATGAGGGTCAGGCCGGTGAGGAGGAGCAGAAGTCCATCGCCACTACACCAGTAATCGTTTCGGTCCAGGTCGGTGACAATAACGAGTGATGTGATGCAGTAGGCGGTGAACGCCACAGCTAGTCCCACGTAGAAGCCCTGCCATAGCTTTCTCTCCAAGTTATTCTCCTGAAACAGTACGTAATGGTAGGATGCAACTGATGAAAACGTAGGAGCTGTAAATAGGTCCTTCACTTGAATCAATCAGATGCCGGGTTAAAGGTTGACCTGTATCCTGCTTCAACGTAATTAACTGGAGTTAATTATAGTCTGGCTACTAAACATGATTGACGTCTCATTTAATGTTTACCGTGCATCTGGTAGCTGAAATTTCAAAGTTTTATATAATATTTTTACAAAATGTAAAAACGTGTGATGTTTTCAATTATCGCAGGGAAAACATTAGATCTAGTCTGACAATATTTGAATAAAAAAAGTATGCTGGTGTACAGCTGGCAGTTGTGGCATTTGACAGTGGAATTCGCTAACTACTCCACATTTTAACTAATTTATAAATTATGTCGAATATATAATATAAAATTTAGGGGAGGGGCATACCGAACGTCCAATTGACTAAAAAATATCAGCTGTCTGAGTGGCCACATAGTTTTCGTTCAAAATAAAAATAATAAACTGCATATATTATTCGTACTTTCTTAAAGTACATCACGAACCTTCGCGTATTTTCTAAATTCTTGTTTGCGTTCCACGTATCCAGGAATGAAGCTGAGGAGACTGTAGTCGGGCTCTTCGTCATCGTCTCCAGCTGTGTCGGGGCTGGTGAGGGACTTATCCGCTTCACTGCTGAGCGCAATTTGGAAATCGGCAGCGTTTGCTTGCTCATCTTTTTCTATCTTTCTTTTTCGAACTTCGTTAGGCCCCTGTAGAAGTAACAGTGTTAGTGTTACAGCGCATATGAACATAAAGAAAATAGCCTAGGGGTACCTATGTTTGATTAGACTTAACCATTTCTCTCGTGAATTAATCTGCAATGCTCGTAGGATTACCGCTGTTTTCAATGTTGTACGGAGACCACGCTGTGAGAGAAAGGGTTGAAGATGGTAGCTTATGTCTTTTATCCTGGGTTTCTTGGTTGGACTTCTATGCATAATAGCAGGAACAGGACCTCTGTCGCATCTGTACCATCGAAAATTATTTCAACGACAAATTATGTATGTCTCTTTCAAAAGCTAGTTGTCTATCATCAATTACGATTATCATGAGGCTGCCCGCACACAGAGGCAATGCGACGGGATGCAAGGCGATTCTAAGCGATGTTTAAAGACCCTGCAGACAGAAGCAACATCAAGCGTGCTCACGGACGCTGATTCTGTTATTCATTCTTTAATATTATTAGAAGATATTGCTTTAACTGAATATTAACATATTACAAGAAACCTTCACAAAAATGTTCTTGCAGCATTACTTTCCGATATTCCATTATTTGCTAGCTGCTTGCTGCCTCGTGTTTAAAAAAATCATTGCTTTCCATTCATTTCATCTTGATTAAAGTAAGACGCGTTAACTGGGCGGGGAAACTGCCGCGTTGAAAACGTTTAGTATGGACTATGAGCCTAAGAGACGAAAAATGAGGAAAAGACAGAAAAAACTAGAACGCCTCGTGGCGTAAGACTATCATTCGCGATGGGGGCAAATTCAACGAAGTCATTTTTGATGGCCAGCTAATCCTAGTTTTTCACATGGATGTTTTGTCCAACGGGGTTAGGGCAGAATGGCCCTCCCCTTCCCTTGAGATCTCTTAATAACATAGGAAAAAATAGAACGCCTCGATCGTGACGTAAGACGATGTGCCGCGGTGGAGGCAAATTCGCCGCGGTGGAGAAAATTCAATGCCGTCACGTTTTATGGCCAGCTAGGCGTAGTTTTTGGGCATGTCACATCTAGGTCAACCCACCAAACTCCCTACAAAAAGTTACGAAAACATTATCACCTCTCTCACTTTGTGGGTGATAAAGAAACACCCGGACAGAGAGTCCCTTCCTTGGCCCTACATGGGAGCAGATGGTAAGAATCCCAATGGATGAATCGCTTACCGCCATTCACCGCCCACTTCGCGCAGCAGAAGGGCAAATACAGAGAACCTACCTAAATTTACAAGCTAACTTTTTCAGGAGGGACTTCGGCCAGACGGAACATCTTCCGAGGAAAAGTCACTGAGGTCCCCTTGGGGACGTGATGCCCTAGACATTCTGGCAGGGATAAGGTCCGTCAGGATATCCCCTCGGGAGCCCGTCGTACCAAGATAATATTGTAGGTACGATGGCTATCATTCAAGAAATAAATTTGGTTGTGTTACATATTCATAAGTATGGATTTCTGAAAGTTGACAGATGTCTAAAACACTACTATTCCTGGAGATAATAATAACATGTATTTCTCCACAAGCGGGAGGTATTCTTGGATTATTACATTACAGCTTACATTAAAAAATTGTGTGTACATTAATTTGTTGGAAATATTACAGTTCGGAGAGAATGCGTTTACTTACATTTGGTTTAATTATTATGTTTTGAAGAGTTTAGGTGAACAAACTCGAACCGAGGAAGAATTATAGAATGCAGGGCAGTAACAGAAAAGGGAGACTCCTAAACAGGATCAACGCACATGGGCACAGCAGGTCGGAAAAAGGAAAAAAACGGAACAAAGCATCATTAATAGAAGCATGAAAATGAAAACAAAAGTGGGCACAAAAGAAAGACGTCGCGTAGCCTTAGTCTAACAAAGGCTTACTAACGTGTGGGGTCATCGGGGGCGCGAAACCTTCCATAACATAGGTTAGGCGAGCCTATAGTTATTTAGGTTTAAAATAAAATTTAATTTCATCCATTATTTCCAAGGTTGCAGGGTTGCAGTCGGCCAAATGCTCGTCCCAGGAGCCGGAGTTAGGCAGTCTACCCATGACTGACTCCGCAACTGCGATTATTTCACAGTTTAAAAAGACTGCAAATGCAGTTACATGTGACGTTAAAGATACGCTGACGTACCTCGGAGTTGCGTAAATTTTGCAGCTCCACACTTGGTGGGTCACTTGTGAAGTCTGGATTGTAAGCCATCGTGTGTCCTGTGGGCTGCGAACAGAGAACACATTGGCTGGTAACATGAGGCCAATTATAGACATGCAGTTGATCTAAAAATAAGCTCAAATTTCCTTATAAAACTTATAGAAAAAAAGTTTGAGCGAATGTTGGGGCAATCACGTCACTACGGTAATTATTCCTCAAGCATTGACTTGCTATGTGAAACCAATACTAGTACAACACTTCCAATTACCGTAAGTGGATAAAACCGAGACCATCGAGAAGAGGATCTCGATCACGATGGCCTCGATAAAACTGAGGTGCAGGGACGGGTTCCCTCACCTATTATCCTCAACCTCGGAATGGTTTTTGTTAGGTCCGCTTACATACAACCACGTGTTTAGCATGAAATTTAGTACAATGGTGGTCATAACATCAGCTAGCTTAGCAAGTGTCATTAGTGAAGTCCCTAATAATATAATTCACCCATAAGTAGTGCGACACAATATAAGACATAGATCATAGCCTTGGTAGCTAAGGATCATAAAAGGACAGTAATTACCTTCGAAATGTTACATCTAATGTTTCTCACTGGAAACTATAGAACGCATGGCTAATTTTTTTGAGTCTTGGCAACCAATATGTTTTTCGTTGAAGCTAGGTTTTATGCACATAACCCTCTGTGAACTAAAACTAGAAATTTCATTTTTAGTGCGGTGTACCACGCACATGTTATCATTAAACGTGATTGCAACCGCAACGCTCATTGGCTATAATGCTCTTCCGTAAAAAAACTGCTCCTATATAGCTTTGCAGTGAAATTGTCCCATAACTTTTGATGCAACCAGACCTCCACTGGGTTATTCAATTGAATTCAATACCTACTTAATTTTATTATAGAAATTATCTTCATTACTTTTGATTTAGGTTCCTTAATTGTGTGACTTCCATACAGCAACACTATAGCAAATCAAAAGAATGTCAATCTTTAGAGACCAAACTCTCGCACCCCAGTATAATAATTTTGGTTCCCAAAGCCAGAAAAAGGTATATTCCCGATTAAAACAACTCTTTGATCACTTCCAAAGGGCTGTTGCTAAAAGCAAGCTAAATATGTTTGAACACTGGTATTTTATACATAACTTTCCCAAACGCAAGAAATTTAATATAATTTTTATTTTTGCTCATAGGGAATGGACTTATTCGAATGAAAACGGTGTAAGCCCCAAACTAGTACTTTACAGGTTAATTGACCATACTGTAGGTATATGGGTTGGAGATATATAATCGTTATACCTCAGGGTCGGAAACCTGTTGTCGCTCCACATCTGGCGTGACCTCGTCACTTGTAAAGGCAGGGTTGTCGGCCATTGTTTGTCTTGTAGGCTGTAAACAAGAAATAAGAGTACACTTGCATCATAATTGAGTAGTTTAAGCTTCTGTTTTCATAACTAAGGTGATGTCATAGAGGGAAAAAGAAAGGACATATACAGTAGTGGGTGACATAAACGTGAAACCCACGCACGAAGGTGTTCCCACACAGCAAGTTGGGAAAGAAGAGGCAGAAACAGACGAAAGTGAGATCAGTAGGAGTATGAAAGTGGACACGAAAGAGAGTACACTAGCGACACAAAACAATATCTGGTACGGTAGTTAAGCTGATCTGAAAATAAATTAAAATTTTCGAAAATTCCTCGCGCAAATTTTTTTTTTGCAAATTTTGGGTCACCCGCGTCACAATTTATTGCTCAAGTACTGCTGCACTAAGTGAAAATAACATGGTCATAAAAGTGGTAGGTTTAGGTGAAAATGGGTTTTACATGATGACTGCCTTTTCGTTGCCTCACGTACAGACAGGGTCCGATTTTTTTGTGACCTTGTAGACACAGCTTTGTGTCTACCAAAAATGTTTGAACAATGTTTTTCGTTACATCAGGCTGCTCAGCAAGTGCAACTGGTGCAGCTTCATATACAGTATGTTACCTTTGGTTATGCAAATACATTCTATTTATTCATTTTTCAAGATAAGAGTCAAACATTTAAAGTATTAATAGTAAGTTAGTGCGCAGGTATGTGGTAACTACAAAAACATTGAGAGAAAAATAAAACGGAACCATTTCCCACGTTTCAGCAACATTTGCTTATCGCAAGGGGTTCTGCTGTTACGCCAGATTATGCAGCATCACTCTCTAGTCAACATGGGCAAGAAAAGCTGTCTAACCAGTTAAGAAAAGATCAAAATGACTTCGTTATTGGCTTCTGGTAAGAAAATACTCGAAATTTTCAACGAATTACAGCGTGATCACCAAACAATTAAAGCTTATGCAATTGGAGGTAAGGTCAACTAGAAAACTCCGGATTGAGCCTCTACGAGGAAATTGACTGCTCGGGATATGCGACATTTGAAGGTTTCTCTGGCTAGAAAAAACTTTCTACAAGTAAGGCGATATTTGAAGACGCTGGAGCGCCAATACTAAGTAGCAAGACAAGATGCAAGATTCTGCAGAAGCTAGGGAAAGTGAAAGAGGCAATTAAACGACCACTTCTAACAAAACTCATAAAGAAATTAGGGTCAAATGGGCTGAAGAGAACATGAAAACTGATTTCTCCAATGACATATTTACTGACGAATGCAGAGCCACTCTTGATGGTCCAGATGGATGGGAGTCTGGATGGGTCCTCCATGACCGACCTCAACAGACACGGCTTAGGAGTCAACAAGGTGGTGGAGGTGTAATATTCAAGGCCGGGATAGTACGTAGGTGACACCCTTATTGGTCCATTTGAAGTGGCAGAAGGAGTTGAACTGAATGCAGAAAGGTACTGCCAGTTTCTTGAAGCCAACTTTATTCCATGGCTTGATCAGCAGACTATCGCACGCAGATCCAAATTGGTATTTCAGCACGATAACGCTCCCTCACACCAAGCACGGTACACTGCTAACTGGCTTGCGGATGTAGGATTTAAATCAAAAAGCATTATGACCTGGCCAGCGAATAGCCCCGACTTAAATCCCATTGAGAACCTCTGGGCAATTATCAAAAGGAAGGTCTATGAAGGTGGTTGGCAGTTTTCAAGCAAAGTAAGCCTGTGGAATGCAGTAAAAACCGCTTCAGATTCTATTCCACCATCTGAAATATCAAACCTGGCAAGGTCTGCAGATAACCGCCTTATAAAAATCATGAAAAATGGAGGTTGCCATGTTCAAAATTAACTTACGTTTACCACTACTGAACACTTATTTCAGTATTAATTGAATTGTTTTGGTTACAATTTCTTGGTTTTGGACGTTTAATAAAAATATTCCTGTTCACATGTATTTATTTTCTCTTTATGACGTTATTTTTAACTTGTTGCATAATCTGAGGTATCAGTAAATAACGCGTAAATAAGCAAATTGTATGATAAACTTAGCAAATGGCTAAATATTTATTTTACAAGTGCTGTTTATTCTTACAACATAGCCATACATTTAGCTAATATTAATATTTCAAAGTTAGACACTTATCTTGAAAAATAGAGTAAAAAACTGTATTTGCATGATCAAAAGTAACATACTGTTTTTCTCTAAATTTGCAGTGAATTAGAACTCAGGAACCGATGCAAATTCTGTTTTTTATACGAGCCTATATTTATTACGAATTACGTATACCAAGTACTGCACGTGTGAGGACCAAAACACCGTCGTATGAACCAGACTTAAGTCTAAAATTTGCGTTTGGAACCACAGTATCAATCTCTCTTTCGTATTTCCTCGTTTTGGCGGTCAAATATTTGAATTTCTCAACTAATATATTTTCGATTTAATATTTCAACGATACAGAGGCGCCATCATCAATATTACTCACCGTTTATTGCTTTTGAGTCCCTTACAAAACGATGCTTGTGCTCTTAAACTTAATTGTTTAGCTAAAAAACTTCAAACTACGTAAGCTTTCCTAGAACTCTAACACTTAAATGGTCCATTGTTCGTTAGCATTTTCCAAAATTTCAGCACAACACAAACTATCGCATACTAAAATGTTTAACTGTTTGGCAAAAAATCTCGTATTAGCTGAAAATTCAAGTGAAAAGAGATGATCGTTATCGAAAAGTAAGAGATATGGAGTACACACATGTATTTTTAATAAGCAACAGCACATTAATGATGTTCATTAATCATCGTAAGCACACTTGGGAAAATTCCAAAACCTCTCACGTCCAATGCAAATTATGATGTTATTGCGGAAGTAAGCTGAGCCACCTATAGCCACTGTCAAGATCTCTCAAGAGAGAAAGAAGGAGAGACATGTAGTACGTCGAGAGAAACGTGGAACTAATGCTCATGCTCGAGGGTGTTCCAATATTGGATCAACACTCAAGAGAACAGGAAGCCAGGTGAGAAGAGGAAGAACAGAAGAAAGATTTCTAAAATGGAATAGAGCAAACGCTACAAAGTGAGCACGAGAGCAAGATCTCTCCCGTTTCCGAGCAAGGCTAAGGTAACCTATGGGTTCCTCTGGGGGCGCAACTCCCTTTAGGATAAGACAGGAGAAGCTAATCAACCTGGCCTCTAGCTTATCCTCCGCCCTTGGGAGGTGGACATCCAGCGAAGCTAATCTGTCAAAGTGAATATCTGCGACTCACCAATCTCATTTGGAGAAGAAGAACATCGAAATAGTAAAAATAATGAGAACATTATAAATAAAAAAGAAATAGAAGGAAAGTGTGAGCCAACGACACTGTTCTTTGACGAGAAGCGTCTTGGCAGAAAGCTTGGCAAGGCAAGTGAGCAACAGAGACTAAGAAGAGTCCCTACTCTAACGGGATGTTCACTGACAAACCAAGGAATAAATCTGAGGAATTTGGTTGGAGTTAGCAGAAGCTGACCCATTGGGCGCGTTCGATTGGGCAGCGAAATTAAGCCTTGGAGGCCAGAGAGTCAGAATCTTTACCTTTACCCCCCCCCCCTCCCTCCGTGTGCCATCAAAACTAGTTCCTTCCTTGTAAAACTGTCCCGTTGAGCGGCCAAAAGGCACGCGGACCAATAGAGAGTCCCAGTCACCTGTGGATGCTGCTACCCGGGTTGGGCCTGCCAAACAACCGCCCACAGCTGACGTTGAGCGAAGAAATCTGTAGTGAAGTTTACTGCCGATTAATACTTTCTGAAACTTTCAGTAGCAAAAATATACGCAAGCGAAAGTTTACTGCTAAGAATCACCACACCAGAGCGCGGAGGGCGAGGTTCCCAAGCTATTTTATAATCACGGAGCACATCTGAACCATTTGAAATATTTCAGTGCACTTCGTACCGCAATGGTAGAATTCAGCTTACTAGTATTACACCCATTTTACCATAATGTTCCAACATCTTGAAATCCTGCCACTGATTATAAGTTTTTCGTATTTTTTAATTTTCTCGCGGCACACCTAGCCACACCTCACAGCGCCCTGAATGTCACTGCAGACGAGAAGTAAGAATTGGCGAAAGTGGCTTTTCGCCAACAAAATTTAATGCTCTGCTAGACTCGGGAAGATTGTTGCCTGAAAACTGGATTCAGCAGGATGTCATGGATACGTCTAGGCCTTTGTGTTTGCTGCGTTCGAGCAATTCTAGACAACTATACTCACGAGTTTCTCTTAAAACTTCATATTGAATGGTTACGATTCCAACAGCAATATCAGAGCATAAAAAGAATGGACATCGTGAATAAACTACACTTCTGGTTTTTCGACATTTCCGACAACAGTATAACATGAATTAGTATGTAACAACATTGATAATCCTATTTTGGATAGGGGCTATCCATTTTTGATATTTTTAATAATCTATTCACTGATATTAATATGCAATATATTTAAAAACATTTTCCGACGGGCGATGAACATTCGCCATCTTCCGCCTTCCAGCGTAACTCTGCGAGCAATGAAAAAGCCCGCCCGTAGGCTACGTTGCCATATTGTGCTTTGTTTAGGCGTGTGGTGGTTGTTTCCGATATTCCCGACGATGCTTTCGCATGGATTAGTAATTAGGAATGCTAATTATATTTCAGATTGGGAAAAACCATTTTTGACACTGTCTAAAATTTCATTCAGTGAAATTTGTAGGTATAAATCCTTAACAAAGAATTTCTGCGACGGGTCAACTTCTTCCGCTTTGTTTATAACCATGCCGCGTTATCTAGCGACAGCGGAAATGACGTTTTGGACATATGATCGAACATCGATTTTTTCGTTATGAAAATGGAGCCCAAAAATTATTTTTCGGCTACAACGGCGCTCTTACTCATAAGGTTAGGCGAGCAAGGTATGGTTCTGCTAATATCCTATGAGAAACGTATAAAAAAAAAACAGCGTAGACCGATACGACGCTACGCCGCCATGTTTGTTGAAAAAAAAAGAACTGCCGTTAGATAGCGCCACATGTTTGTCAACAAAGAAAGCCGATTTATGAGACCCGTTTCAGAAATAATTTTTTAAGCATTGTAACTAATTTCAGTGAAAACTTTCTCGAAACTGTCAAAAACGGATTTCCTCCGCCTGAAATATTATACTTAGCGTTCCTAATTACTAATTCAAGGGAAAACATTGTTGGAAATGTCGAAAAACCAGAAGTGCAGTTAATTCCCAATGACCAAAGGAATTTTCCCCCAGATTTTTTACAACGATGGGAGCAAGGAGAAACCGTACATGTCAAAGTTTCGTTTACCAGTTACGGCTCGTACAAACCAAAACCATTCAGTTGCTGAGTATTACGTTCAGGAAATGAAAAACTGGCGTTCAAAGAAGCAATAAAGTTTCCTGAATTATTATTTTTCATTTCCACTTTATGCATAGCAAGCCGCATTGAATTACTTGAACGCAACGAATAAAATTGGCCAAAGCCCATATCCTGCAGATACTGGTCCTACACCAACTTTCTCCCAGAATCTAGCACGGTATTTGGGAGCGACATGTCGCTCCCGGCAACTTTTGCTTCACATTTGCAATAGCCTTTCGAGAACCACTGGGGTAGAGTTCGTCCATAACACATACCGTACATTTTGGACCTTCCTCTAGATATTTCATGCTGCAGCACGTTTTGCAGAGAAGACTGCTGTCGCTCTAACGCCTAGTTCACACCAGGCGAGTACTCGGCCGAATAGTAAAGCCTGGTTCGCACTTTGGATAATACTTATTTAGTCAAGTGGTAAGTAGCTTCCTGTCACTTGACTAACTACTAACCAAAACTCGTTCACACTAAATCATATTTCAGGTGTGTACAGTGCATTAGTGGCTGCTCCCTAATGAGGGGCAACTCCCTGCTAACTTGCCTGAAAAATAGAACTGAATGAATTGAGAATTAAGTCCAGTAGATTAGTAATTGGCTAAACAACTTGACTTAAATCTTACTGTTCGGCACTCAACTGCTTACCACTTGACTAAATATTATCCCAAGTGCGAACAAAGCTTAACCCGATGTGAACAAGAGAGACAGTACTCGGCCAAGCAAATCCAGCGGGCGAGTAGGATAGAGTGGTTTCTATCCTCTCGGCAGAGTTGACGCTCCTGGCACTGACTCACCACGTGCTCGGACAATGTGAACACCTTGTGACTGATTTTTTGAGCGAGTTCACTTTTTTGTGCTCCTACGGTGTTCAGCTCAACCTTGGACATCCAACCAAAATGATGGAGTACTCTGCGAATACTCGGCCGAGTTACTCGACGTGTTACCCGGCCGAGTAGTGTCTCTTGTTCACACCGGATTACTATTCGGCCGACTGTACTGTCTCGGCCGAGTACTCGCCTGGTGTGAACTAGGCTTATGCCTTAACCACCCCTTTGATTTAATACATAGTATTATGAAGATTAGATTATCGAAGTGTTTAAGCCTCCGTCTCCACAATTAAGGTGATCTAATAGGCGAAGAAATAAGGGACACGTAGTATGTGTGTCGACAAAAAAGGGGAACCCACGCATGAGGATCAACGCGCATGGGAACAGCAAGTCGGGAAACAAGAGGAAGAACAGAAGAAAATAATATCAGAATAAGTATGAAACCGCAAGGAAGGAAAGTGGGCAAGAAAGGTAGACGTCCCGGAGGCGTAGCTAACGGCTGAGGTAACTTACAGGGTCCCTCAGCGGATGCTGGGCGAACCTAACCATGGTATGGCCCACCTTATGCCCCCGAGGAGGTATGTGTGGTGAAGGGTGATGTTTAAAACTACTATACATTTTTAACCACTGAAATAAAATAGAGGCAAGTTTGGCACGAAATATTTGAAAAATGTTCTGTAACGCGGTTAAAAAAAATTAAATCGGACGTTCTACTTGCTTACTTATTACCAGACAGGCTGGGTCCCCCATAGAGAGGCCCTGTCTCCTGTGGATGCTGCTACCCGGGTTGGTCCCGCCAAAAAACCGCCCTCAGCTGACGTTGAGCGATGAATGCTATACGACAGTGCATTGTGACAGCAGACGACAACGCTTTTACCACGTCCAGCACTACGTAATTGGTAGTACTGAATTAGAAATCTATGGGCAGACAAAGCATCGTGCTAAACAGTGCAACCAATTCGCAACTATCATTCTATTCAGTGTTGGCTAGTTTAAGCTGGTTCAATGGTAATGCTGTACATGCCAGAACCAGGATATTTGTATTTATTTATGAGCTAGAGTATGTGGAATGACATAGCCGTATACTAATACAAAAAACTATAATCTATGTCGTAAATGAATTAAAAATATTCTGGTATTGAACTGTGAGCACCCACCCCCGTTATATAAGTTACCACAATTAAGCCGTCAATAATTTTGATGATCAATCTCAATACCGTACTAGTTGAATAGGACAGAAATGTTAGTGGCAAAATGTAAAATCGTATCCAATAAAGTAAGATAATCCTCTTAAGCCCTATTTTATATCATTTAATCATTTGCATTACGCCGCTGAATCGACTACAATACATTTCTGTTCAACTGCTGTTGAGCTTACTATCTAGTTAGACCGAAATCTAACACAAGAGTACAAACGAAAGCTACAGGACTGAGACAACAATATCGTATTACCGTTATTAGAAGCACGAAACCAGAATAAGTCTAGTCGGCACGGAAAGAAAGATGCGCGTCACCCAGCTATAATAATCTAATACGCGAGCGCATGTCTGTACTCCTTTTCTTCTCACTTGATACTGTACCTTTTTGTACTGACACAGAATTATGGCGGGGTTATTTAATTACAGAGCATCAAACTACATCATTTTGAATCGACTTTGTAGCGGTAGCGCAAGTTTACCTAAGTCACCCCTCTACTTTCTATGAACAGACACCTATAACTTTAGAAATTTAGGATGCGCTGTGAGAGAGGATACTGTTAGTTAGTAAATAAAGAAACAATTCACAGCATAGCATGTATTAGTTGAATGCTAAATTCAGGATTTTTTCTTAGAATATCATTCCGTGACTTTTTCCATACGGCATCATGTATGACGGCTGCCGTCAGACGGCATCAGTTATGCCCTGCTCTGTAAGAGAGGGGAGACTGATTTCACAACTTTTTGACAACTACTGTAAACTAGAGCACTCTGAGTGCGCATTTCTCCGCCGATCAAGGCAACAGTTACGAAAAAAATTGGTTCTGAGATCATGATTTTCTTTGTATCAACAGCAAAATTTAATCTCTTGTGCCCTTCATCAGTGTTAACAAATTCGGTAATTTTTTTTTTTAGATCCGTTCATAACTTATTGTTATGCTGCTAACAAACATTATGACAAACCTGAGTCAAACATAAAAACGAACCTACCGATCTGCACCAAAAATTAATCATTTATGTCTTTAACTAACTAATATAACTAATTCGGTGCTGGCTCTCTCTTTGGTCGCAAACTGCGGCACCACAGAAGACACCCAGCAGACGGCGGCAGGCGGCTGCAAGGTCAAGTTTCTCCACTTGTAGATACGTAGAGGGAATAAGAATCAGGCATGTAGTAAGGAAGGGAATGGTATAGGGATGCTTTAATAACGGCTCCCTATTGATACGGTGTGGCATTTCAAGAAATTGAAAGGGAAGAAACATGTAATGTGTAAGAAATAATTATTGTTGAAATTGGGTATGAGACACCGGGCAAAGGAACGGCAAATCGGGAAAGAAATGAAGCAATAGACCTGAAATTATTTATAGAAATCGAAAAAATTTGAGGAAGCAAAGTGATCATGAAAGTAAGATGTCCTAGCAAGGGCCTAGATAATCTGCAAACGTCCTTAGGGGCGAGGCTCCTCTTAACATATAGATATACTTTATATCTACATAATGAGCTAGGTCGAAGGTAGAGGTACCATTTGCAGTATTCGATGGCATCGTGTGCTCGATAAGCATCCCTCATGTGATAAATTTCATGAGTTATTACAGTGTCAAACTAAACTCATATTCTAGTCATGAAAAGCTATACACTGTGATGCCGTGATACCCCGTAGGTAAATTCTCTGAAACTCTCCGCGATTCCAAGGATGCAGCAGAGTGGAATTCCTCAGCAAGACGCACGGACGCAGGCGCATAATGGTGCATTTCCGGACACTTGTTTGTGGGCGCGCATTGCACAATGGCTTCCTGCGTGCCGCCCAGTGGAAACTACACGAAGTCTTGGAGCTGGAAAGTACGTGCAATGCGAGAGTGGGTAATGACTGGCTCCTGGTATTATTCCCAGAGAAACTATTACTGTACGTATAGTACACCATCTGGATGTGATGGGTTCTTAAAAGAGCTGGAAAATTACGGGCTTTTACAATACCGTCGAAATGATGGGCACCGATAACTGGGGCAACTACGGACTCTGACATTAGTTTCCACCGTAGAAGCTAGTTGCCTTCGCTTCCTCGCTTAGGTAACCACTTTATGCTGCTATGATGCCCTTCATGCCAGTTATATCTCACCAATTTATACTATGACGAGTCAAACATTCGTAAATGCTCGTTTAAACGAAGCAACTTTTGTCGCACAATTATTGGCTCTGTGCGCCAACCATGCTTCTCTAAACGGCAACCGTTCCTCGCAGTATAGCATGTTGCTTGAATACCAGTTCTCACGTGCAGAATGAGCAGGTAAATTCGAGACTGTTGCCAACAGGCAAGTTCTTGCGCTTGGCTCGACGAGTTAGTATTGTTACCCGGACAAGACTTCCTAGATGGGTGGCGTGCATAACACCACCTGGACCTCATCCGAAGAAGAATCATCAAGTAAGTAGACTTCACGTGTGTGCTTAGGTGGTCTTTGCCCGGATGGAACTGCGGGGTACAGACCCTAACCAGATATGGAATGGTAGGGGGAGGAAGAGGGAGGGGTCGCAGGTTATTGAAATATAAGTCATCCATCGTTGGCGCTCGAGTTCTTGCCGATCTGTGATCGACTGCAGCCATACACTCCACTGGGGCCAGTTGGCATATATCTGCATGTCTGCTGCACGGGCCATGCGTGTGGGTTTCCAGTAGGGGTGTGAGGTGAAGCTGACTTCCCATTTACTTTGTCATCGTCAACTCGCGAGAGTCGGGATACCAAGCTATGCGAGAGTCCAATTTCAGAGTACCTGCGACCCTCATATACTTAAAACAGACATGGAGACGAGAAATTCAACGGCTAATACCAAAAGCTACAAGTGCAATCTAAAAGAAATTCAGTTGTTGGGAGCAAAATTCCAAGAAGGTGAGAGAAAATTCTAAGTATTACAGCCGCGCTGCGCAACGATGTTCCATCGCGTATTCCTGTGAGGAGCAATAGTAAAATGTCAGTTTCTCGTGGAACTGGCAGTAACTTGAACGTCGTTATGACGTACGATGGTCCTTATTGGGCTGAAGAGCACTATGAAGAACTGAACGAAAGTTAAGAAATATGTTATTTCATCACCCATAGATAGCAGTGACATTCCAAAACGCACCGAGTGACGCTAGCACGAGGCAGACGCAGGACAGCTGCAAGGGGAAAAACTGGTTTCCCGGAATTCATAGCAGGAAAACGGCGCAGCTCAAGTCCAGTGAGAGCGGAGGAGCAGCAGAACGTAACCTGCCGAGTATCTCAGACGGAGCATAGCAAGGAAACGGCGGCGAGGAGTTTTCGATTCGCACATAATTGAGTAAGATAATCTAAACTGACTAACTTTAACTTGTCCGAAACTTCAGTCACGAGCTTTTGATTCACAGCAGTGGATATAGTTCCAGGAGTTAACTTCAGTCTGATTACGCTCGAGCCAGCAGGGTTGAGTCGGGCAATCACTGTATACCCATCACACTTTATTTTTTTTCCTATGATTCGTAAGGGTAGAAGTTACGTCAATTTGACAGTACCTCTTACTGGGAAATCCCCACGCAGTAGTTCGTGCTGCGAACATAGTTCAACAGGCTCCAGAGGAGTGAAAGATTGCAGTCTACCACAGATCGCCAAGAACTATGGCACCATCCACGGAAGGTTCTTTTGCAACGACCTGTGCCCCCCACCCTTTCTATGTCTGGGAGATGTGTGCCCCGCCCACGGCAGCTGTGCAGATATCCATCATAGGCTGAGTCAGCGCGTCAAGCGCTGTAAGAGCTCGCATGCCTGGGTTGACACTCGGATATGCAACGAACTATGATTTTCTTCAAATTTTTAAATGGTGGCTTTTCCAATCGCAATGTCAAAAAGTATGAAATAAATTTGTCTCCATTTTGCAACGATGATAGCCAGTAGAACATGCACTCGCCAAAGTTCCATTTACAAGCTATCTATATGATTGCGTGAAACATTATTTTAGTCGTTGAGTACTATGTACAGTAAGTAATAAAGAAAACGGCCATAAAAAGTGACATAATTTACTAAATTAACAATTTATATTTCTGAACTATACCATAAAACATTGCAACTGCAAACATTTTTCTCTTTTGCATGTGCAAGACTTATCAATACGCAATACTGTCCCGTTGAAATCAGCGAAGAAGTCGCTCGTCGGGGTACGCCTTTACTTCCCGTTTCGACAGGATGCTGAGAGGGCAGTTAATGTAATGCCGATTAGAATAAAAATCAACGTAGCTCCTCTTTTCGGACAGAGATCTCGTCTAGAGCAACAATTTGATACCACGGCCTCGATTAACGTACTTTCATAGTAAATTTGTATGTGATAATCTAATACTAAGAACGAACGTCGTGTGTTTATCCTGTAGTAGTTATATATTTATAAATTTTTATTTTAATTCATTTATAGGTTTCGTGTCACGCTCTTAACGAAATAGATATTAGCTCTGGCCTTCCTGGTTTCATCAGTGTATTCATCTGCGTGAAGACTGTGGTCATCCTGCCAAGCTTCATAGAAAACTGATTGGTAGATAATATTCCAGGTTGAAAATGATGGCACTCGAACAGCATGTCTGATTGGTCTTTCTTTGGCAACGTTCAAGTCCACTCGAAGTAGATGCATACAGTTTCTGTAAACAATCGTGTCCATCGTGATATGTACTCTCTTCTTCTGAGATTTTCTTCATCCAAATTTCAGCTGATACTCTTATTTCGTTATTTGATAATTATCGAGGCAACTTGTAAGATATTCTTGATCAGTCAGCAGGCACGTGAAGACCACGATGATTTTCTCGGCAGCGACTTATTTTCTCCACATTTTGGGTTCTTCTTTCAATAGAACAAGATTTCTCTTGAGGAAAGAAATTTTCCGAGTTCAAGTTATATGCCAACCTCGAGTATCTTGGATACAGAGCTCCGTATTTATTAGAAGCAATATCGACTGCGGGCAAAAAATATAGCTGTTTGCGTATTACCGAAAGAAATTTTGGTGTTGTTCAGCCTTGCACGCCTATCTAGATTAGATTAGATTAGATAGGCGGCAGTAGACGAACCAATAGGCCCATTCCCAAAGAGACACCAGAACATACGCCCCGGCACTCTATGAGCTATTGCCAGGACAGGAGAAAAGAGAGAG
>LQNS02000210.1:1418570-1431091 GCA_001587735.2 Parhyale hawaiensis
AAATATAAAGTCTAATGCTCTAGACACTTATTAGAACTCAGTGAACATATAAGAGGATGTGAAAAATGTTCTAAGGAAACTTGTGTGTAAATTTCAATGATTAGGTAGGCTAATTGGAGACGCCAATACCATCTATGCGGCTTCCCCCTAAGGGAAACCGACACACAAAAGATCTGGTCGACTCGCTGGCGAATCTGTGAAGGGGCCGCAGGGGTCCCGCCTCCTCTATTGAAGCACCTTGGGTGCATCCTCCATTTTTTTCATATATAAATTCAGCCTTCAGCTCGAGAATTTCTTCGATCTAATAGTGACGATTATGAGCACGGTGACATACAAGCCATTTCGCAAGATTATCAGATTCTTATAATTATGTAGATTAGCCATGGGACATATTCAGTGAAAAAGTTCGAAACAACGGGCACTACAATAATTATTATTGAAGGATTTGCTGCAGTACTACCATAGAGTACAGTCGTTCCCTGTGCTGTGGCACTACACTTTTCACTACTTCGACCCAGTTTAATGTTCATAAAATTTAGTACCACAACCTCTATAGCTCCATTAGTGAAACCATCTCACAATTTGCGTAGTGTACAACAGTGTTGAATAACAAAACACAGCAAAACAAGTGTTCAGACAATGTGCATATAGTCCCAGTGAGAATTGAAAGAGCTGACCATTAATGGCTTTGCAAGTCTAATAAATGTTCGTATGGATGCAGTGGCAAATCCTAGTAATTTTGTATTTACCAAATGAAATACCGTATTGTGAACAGTGAATTGCAAAATTCCAAAAGAGGAACCAAGCTTTACCAAGCAAACAGTTAATAGGCTTTTAGGGATAAATTTTAAGTTCAGTGCACAAACAAAGCTACAAGTTCGCTAAAAACACACTTAGTTGCTGTGGTTAGCTACTTTGAGTACTTTATTAATCACGTATTTCAATTTCACTGTTCTCTCCTCTCAGGCATTCTGACGTTACCTAAGGCTCAAAACAGCTACACCTCGTTGTTTGATTCATTTCCCATCACCCGAAAGCACAAATTGTCTTGCAGCTGTTCGGTGTGTAGTTCATTTTCTTTGTTCACTCCGCTCCTCACTAGACTTGATAGCTACTACCTGAGGCCCCAAAACTCTTACAGCTCGTCGTTTGATAACTTTTCAGTGACCCTGAATTTGAAGTGCAAATCGGCTGGCAGCTCTTCGCTGAACACTTCAGGGTGCTGTGCCCTAAATATCTCGAACGCAGTGTCCGTATGGGAAATATTTGAGCTTTGTTTGTTTTGTATCGGAATCACTTTGTCTGCTCAGTTGTAATGTTTCATCTGCTCAGACGACCTGACAACACAGAACGTTCTGCAGCTCCTCGTTGTCGCCACTTCCAGAAGTAGTGTAGGAAATTATTGCATAGTCGGTGTATCCCTGGTTACCGATGCATCCAATGTACCTCTGGTGGTCAGAAGGCACTTCGGAAGGCAACGTCCCTTGGTTATCCCCATTTCTGCACGTACTGGTCACAGTTTTGGAAACAAGAGTCGCGCATGGGCCAAGCCCTGACGAGAACCCGGCATAGACTTGAGTCCCTCCGGAGCAGTCAACTGCCCGAACGGTAGACGTGCCTTCGGGCGAACCGATGAAAGGTTCGCCTTGGTCAGCGCATACCAGGTAGTGATCTTTTCTCACTGATCCATTAGGTAGCGGCACCTGCTTTTGGTAAGCTCCGATAGGCATGGTGTTTGCTGCACAGTAGTGTGTGCTGGTCGGATGTAGGCCTTGTGGTGCGTTGGGATCAGGAGTTGTGGTTGTCGTCGTTGTGGGTACCGTTGTTGTGGTCGTGGTGCTTGTAGTAGATGCTGATGGTGTTGTGGTCGTTGTCGAAGTCTGTGTTGTCGTAGTGGATGTTGATGACGATGTTGTCGTTGTCGAAGTGGTTGTCGTAGGAGGATCCAGACTTCCTGTTGGAATACAAACAGTTTCTTAGCGCACATCAGGGCACAGTATGCTTGTAACAGCGATTTGCTAAAGAAGTTTCATAGAACTACACGATTAACAGCTAATTCACATGATAAATGCAGCATATCTTGAAACAAATTGCAAAGGGCTGGGTATTGGCTAGAGGTGCTCCTCTGTACCCAGTTCAAATATATATGTATGCAAATTTGCCTCTGTAACGTTTTTATTAGACGTAATGTTTTCTAAAATTTTCATCATCTAGGAAACGACGGGAGTAGACCTTCAGTTACTTGGGAGTTAAATCTCTACCGCTCAAGAGAACCGTATGATTTCATTTCGAATATTTCTCTTTTTAGGATGAAGCTGCTGCTTAATGTGGAAGGTAGGGAGTTCACACAACGTACTTAGCAGTGGCCCATATTCAGTGTCCTAAGTTCGAGGTATGTTCTTAGTCATAAAATTTTTTTCCTTCAAATGTACCTGGAATTATGACGCAGGAACTTCCTTCCCCAGGGGCAGCGCTGCTGGCAACGGTAGGGTCGAGTAAGGAGCAACTGCCGCCACTGTAGGAGATCCCTACGCAACTTCCAGCTCCTGAAGAATGAGGGACGGATCAAGAAGATCGCTCCAATAATATCACCTAACACTCTTATAAAACTAAAGGACTATTACCGGTTTATTCTTGTAGCCTAGATAAATATTCTACACTGAAAAAAGTTTAGAGAAGTCTAACGACAGGTAGACAACAAACAGTTAAAGGATCTGGTATGCAAAACATTCGGCAATGCCTGCATGGAAGTACAAATAGACAAAATAGACGTATCCGATTGTTATGGCTGTTATAGCACAATAACAGCAATCAAAAACTTCTACTTTTTCACCTTGACTTGCGCATTTGCATGAATTTCGTCACGCATCATAACTTCTTCTTGTTCTTTGTACCTGCTATTATTTCTGAGCATATTCCATGCAAGGAGCTTCAGTAGAAAGCAGGCAGCCCGGAGCCTCTTCCGTGAAGTTCAAGAGTCTCTTATGGCTGCACACAGTCATCGATGCACCAATCGCATATCAGTACATCGGTTTGTCTGCTACTTCCCCGTAAAACTCACTGCTCCCCAGTTACTTCCACCAATGAGATTCATGAACGCGTCTCACAGCCACAAAAGATCTGGTTGACTCGCTGGCGAATTTGTGAATAGGCCACAGGTCTCCCTCCTGCTCTATTGAAGCTCCTACCTAAATTATCGAATAGATAGCTGGCAGTACACTGACGAACAGGCCCATTCCCAGACCCAACACAGAGCATCAAGGGTTGAATTCTCTTCCGCTATAGAATCTTCAAAATTCTAAATAGTGCCTTTAGTTTTGAGGGCGTTGTTAATGTTAATTCTACAGTCATCTATAAATGGGGAGAAGATATAGTTTTAAAATTTCATAATAAACAAGAGAACGACTTCATTCTACCTCCGCCACGGAGGATATTTCCTTCGTCGGAATTATCAGTTTCTGTTAGTTTATGTGTCTATCACCAAGATTACTCAAAAAGTTATGGAAAGAACGTACAGACAGGAGATGTTAGGTAATTTAGGAAGAACAAATGATTAACTTTTGGTAAAGATCCCTTCAACTATTTGTTGTTTGCTTGTTTTCTTGTTTTTCCTGGCAGCTTAACTCAGAAATTTATTACTAGATTGATACGAAATTTCTAGGAAATGTTGAGAATGTTACGAGGAGCAGCCGATCCATTCTTTTTTATGATATGCTTCTCTGTTGGTCCGTTTGATTGCAGCTTTGTTTTACAATTTGGCGTCAACATAACCCCAGAAGTCATCAACGGATCTTAACGACATTTGCAGAAGCTGTTAGCAAAGGTAGGAGGCACAACTGACCAAACTCTGGGGATGATTTATCTCTTCGTGTGTTTGCCTCTGTATTTTTCTTGTTGTTTGTCAGAACATTACTCAAAAATTTAACGATGGATCGTCAAGAAACTTACCGAAACTGCTAGAAATGTTACAAGAAACCAATGAGCCCATTTTTGGTGATGATCAAAGAAGAACTATGGATTCAAGACCAATTTTAATTTTTTGTTAACATTACATTGGTTAGCGGTGGTATGTGCTCTCACAGCGTCTCGTTAGTTTAATTTTAGGTTAACAGTGATGTTAGATCTTAGTATGAAATGACGAGCAACTTAGTTGTTCTTATGACATTCATGTATGATATATCTCTATCGCTGACAGACGGTCGACTTGACCATTGTTAAATAGAGTATAAAAATTTAAATTGAACCCCATTGCGAAAGACAAGCTGTGCAAGTTTTGAGAGTACAAGAGTACCCGCGCCGTCAAAAATGACAGCAATGTATTTGGAAGAGCCATCTTCATTCTAGATACTTTTGTTACTGAAATGTTTCTTAAGGATACACTACGACGGTTAACTCAAATTTTCATATGAGAAAAGTACCTACTCTAGGTCAATCGATCTACGCAGCATAATCGTTCTCCACCTTAGATGACATAAAAAAAATGAGCCTATAATAGTTAGCAGAAAAGTATTACTGAATTTAACGAAATTCCTCACCAACTGTACGATATACCATAAGTACATAGAAGGTTTTGTGTGCTGAAGTGTACTGATAAAAAAAAAAAAACAGGCTGGAATAATAATTGTTTCCCCTGCTTCGTGGAATACCATTGCTTTGCTGTGCGTCGTTTTGATCAACTACTGAATTTGTATGCCATGAACTGAGAGAAAATTATAGTTTCGATGAATATATGGAGAAAGTTATGAAAATCAGACTCCGTGACAGCGCTAAGTGAAGCTGTAAATAGCTTAAGAGGACCGAAGCGGTCACGAAAAAATACTTTTTTTATATATCTGGGGCGATCTTCCCAAGCTTTAATATAAGGTGTAAAATGTCAAAACAAACACATTTTGCTGGTGGATTTTTCTCATACGACGCATAGAAAACGAGGTATTCGTAGGAAACGACATTTGGATAAGATATTCAAAATTTATCTCAACCCACAGTTTTGATGCTTGAGAGCTGCGGTTTTTTGCACTGTACTCACAATACACGTCCCTTCCCAACGACTGAACAATATTTTCGAATTTCGTTTTAGTTTTTGAGATATTTCCGTTGCTCGATTTTTTCGAATTTTTTTCATTTGTTCCAAAAAAACGTGTATATCTCAAAAATTAAATCGAAACTCAGAAATGTTGTTCAATCGTTCGAAAGAGACGTGAATTACGAATAAAATGCAAAAATTCGAAGCTCTCTAGCTTAAAAATTGTAGGAGAAGATAGAATTTGAAATGAAAAAACGAACTTTTCAGGAGTGTTATTAGAGCCTGCGATTCAGTTTTCGTTGAATAACTCGTATTCTATGGCGAAAATGGGAAAATTTAAATGAGTTTAGCCCACATTCTTTTCCGATTTTATATATCTGTACCCAGTTTCATCCAAATCGGTACACAAATGAAAAATCAAATTTGAATCCTTTAGCGGGAATTTATTGTGGTGGGATTAAAAAATACGACTGAAAAAAGCTCTTTTATTTATCTACCGATTTGGATGGAACTTGGTAGAGATATGCAAAATCGAAAAAAAATGTGGGTTAGACTCGTGTATTTTCTCCCATTTTCGCCGTAGAAAACGAGTTATTGAAAGAAAACCGAAAAACAGTTTTCTTCGTATGACTCTTTTTCTATGGCGAAAATGGGAAAAAATACACGAGTTAAACCCTTATTTACTTTTTATTTTATATTTGCCTGCCAAGTTTGAAGAAGATCGGGGAATAAATAAAGAAGTTTTTGAAGTCAAAAATTATGTATTACAAAAACACCTCACCCCCGCCTCCAGCCTCCTATTTCACCCTCTTAGGGTTGCACTGTCTGCCTAAAATTTTTCCTGCTAGTCTGTCTGATGTATAGCTACTGATTAGTGAAAGAAAACGAATTTTGATAATATGAAGATTTTCGACCGGTTCGGTCACCTTTAACAGTTTAGAGTTCAACGTTCGCTGAGCATGTAGTACCATCTGTTAAGGGGATTATTCGGTTATCTTCTCCAACCTGGACTAATTTTTGCTTATCAATTTCATGAAAACGCAACAATTACAAAATCTGCAGCCTGGCCTTTTTTTGCCTATTTCGTGAAGAGTGTGACGCGGCAGGTACAAATATATAAACAAATAAACGCATGATGGTGTTTTTACATTGTGTTTTGATGTTTTAATAATGTGTGATTTATACACGCGCCGGTTTTACACTGTCACGAATATGTGGTTCGTCTTAAATTGAGACCACGAAAAGCAGAGAATTGCAACTGTGTGAAACTGACATTATTTTCTCTTGTTGGTCTTAAATTCTGTCTTAAGAAGCGAGATCTGCGATGGCATGTGCTACTCTCACTCACCACTACTTTTCTCAAATGGTACCCGATAATAGCACGAAATCTATATGATGTGACCTATTATATGACACTGATGTTATGCACTTTGAGCAATGAGCACTGGTTTCTATAGTGGCTAAAATTAACTTTAAATAATACAACGCAGTTAGTTGGAGCTTGCTCCCTCGCTTGGCTCATTGGCCGGTCCGTCTCTCATACGCGATGTTTAAGATCTAGTTAGAAGAAATTCATTTACTGAATAACGAGATGAGGCAGTAAGTAATTCGATGCTAAGTTAATATGCCGTGCCATTCTCGCTATCTATGCTACGCCCCCTAAGGTTTTAGATTCCTGTCGCTTCAAGAATTCATTTTTTGGTGTTATTTTTCGGCAAATCAGACGCACACAGGCCGACGCTCTATAGATATGGTCTTTGCGACGGCTGCACACTCTAGTATATACATATATAACTCATATGACTCACCATAAATAGAGCAGAGTCCCGCACAAACCACAATGCTGACAACGGTGTAGCTCTCCACAGGCGCAGTAACGTTACAGTTCTGGCTATGGAACCGTACACATTGAACTACATGTTCACTTTGCCAGTAAAGAAGTAACGATAGGAGTGGCACCAGTCGAAAGTTAGCCATACCAGCGATCTGTGGAACGAGAACATCAAAACGATTCATGGTGGGATTATGTTTGTGAGTTGAACAGTTTACAGCTTTTAGCCATCCGAGACTGTGATAGAAAAGATAATTTATGCGTTCTGCGCATGTGTAAGACTAAACGATTGCGAAGAGTAAACATTTGATACTGTGCCCTGCTCTTCCTGAAGGCCTAACCCTTGAGAAGAGCAGACTGTAGATGCTATAGTCTGCTACTATTCCTAATTGTCCATACACACTGAAGAAAACTCACTCTTTTATTCTTACTTGTTTAAATTTAGGTATGGAAATGATATGACAAATACTTGTTAGCAAAGAGAGCTTGTACGGATGTATAAGTAAAATATAACTTTTCTGGTACTAAGCTTGGGCTGTCGATTTACTCATAGTTTACAAATTTTCAGAGCTTGGCCCTATGGCCATCGCCGATTATACGATGGCGTTGGCGTGAAGACCATCGCCATCGGATGAACTACGATTTTACGATGGAACAACGCGAAAATCCATCGGCGATACCGGTGGTTCGATTGTCCGAAGGATTTGAATCAAACAATCAACGATGGCCATTTTTCTCCATCGGCGATGGTGTTTTGAGGAAGCACTGGTCCGATAAGTTGCTTGAACATCCTAACGGCGATGGCATGCGATGGCATCGTCATCGGTTGTACTTCCGGTGCCGATGAAGTAATGAAATAAGGCTAAAACTACAGAAGAGCAGCTATGCGAGTTTGCAACATTTGTTTTTTAGTAACAATACAACAAAGAGTGGGTTACAAAGTTTATTTGATGAATTTTCTGAAGAGGTCAGTAACGAAATTTAGTATTTTTGTTGGGATTTTAGGGAAAATCAGTCATTCAAAGACGTTTTTCATTAATATAGTCTTCGTTCCAAATGCTTAGTTTTCGAGATATTTGACTTTAAAGTTCCCATTGTTTTTCTATGAGAGAAAATACAATCCACCATTACGGCTAAAATGATATCGCTGTACTCTGTTTTTTTTTATGTATATTTATCGTATGATGTTAGCAGAACCAGTCCTAGCTTGCCTAACCTAAATGAGCAAGAGCCACGTTGTAGCCGAAAAAATCTATTACGAGGCTTCGTTCTAGATGGAGAGACACGCCCGTAATGGTGGATCTCCATAGAAAAACAATGGGAACTTTAAAGTCAAATATATCGCGAGAACTAAGCTTTTCCGACGAAAACGTAATTCTTGAAAAGTCTTAGAATGACTTATTCTGCCTGAATATGTCGACAAAAACTAACCATCACGCATGAAGCCACCAATACCGGTAAAATAGTGTATCTCGCAAGAAGCAGACCGTACCATTGCTAAATTAGTTGAAGACTGAAGCGTGTTCCAATAACACAACAGTCTGCAGGGGCGCGTGTTCCAATAACAAGTGCTTATAGACACAGAACTATGTACAAAGCTCCAACGAAAACGTTAACCCTAAAAAAGTCATAGATCACCTTATTCTAAGTACATATTTCAACAAAATTAGCTGGACATTGCACAATTATTCGCCATTGCACAATTAGTTAAAGAGAACGCGACATGACTGCAGTGGCGGATGTAATAGAAACACAATGGGAACTTTAAAGTCAATTATCTCGAAAACGAATCATTTACAACGAAAACGTTATTCATGAAAAACTTCTTAGAATGTCTTACTTAACCTAAAATATCAACAAAAATACCGTATGTACACTTCGGAAATTTAATCTTTTTTCACGAATAACGTTGTCGTCGGGAACTTTGAAGTTCTGTTTATGTACGTTTTTGGAACACGACCAGCTGGCTCACATTATTGGAAGGCGTATTATGCAGTAGACTGCTGCCGGCAGAAGTGGTGTTTTTTTTTTCTTGTGCTTTACAATATTTTTTACCAGTATTGGTGGTTTGATATGTAATAGTTTTTTTGACATATTTAGGTGGAATAAGGCATTCTAAGACTTTTTGAAAATAACGTTTTCATCACAAATACTTACTTCTAGAGGTATTTGACTTTAAAGTTGCCAATGTTTCTCGTGACATAACTTAAGATACGCCATTACGGCCGTGGCGCGGCATCAAGAACGAAGCCTCGTAATAGTTTTCGGCTACAACGATGCTCTTACTCATTAAGGTTAGGCAAGCAAGGACTGGTTCTGCTAATATCCAACGAGAAATATGTAAAAAACAGCGTGAGGCGATATCGTGCTAGTGGTAATAATGAATCTTATTTTCTCTCGAGTAACAATGGGAACTTCAATGTCAAATATATCGAAACTAAGTATTTACGGCGAAAACGTTATTCATTAAAAACGTTTTAGAATGCACTATGTTACCAAAATATGCCACCAAAAATACCAATTATCATAATTGATCCATTCGGAAAATTGACCGTTTATTTAATACATTCCTCAAATCTAACAATACAATATATTAAGGTTTGGAAAGGTCATTACATTTGGAGCATTATACTTTGTAAAGCAGGCTGTAATTAAACATAATAACTTGGGCCCTACATTTAGCACCTTTTATTAGCTAGGAATAGTATTACTGGTGTGAAAATCGCACCCATACCGAAGTTATAAGAGATGCTGCTTTTATTCGATGTTAGAGGTTTGAAATCTTTGTATTTTTAAAATGTGTTAATGCGATGGTCCATCGCCGATTGGGACGCCCTACGATGGCCATCGACCGATGATTATTTTATCGTGGGCCATCGCCGATGATAAGTAGCGATTTTGTTCTGATGCCGATGGTACGCTGGTATTGCATTCTCCATCGTCAGTGCGATGGCGATGGCCATCGTACCATCGATTTTTCCATCGTACTATCGTACCACAATCGGAGATGCCGAGCTCTGCGAACTTTGATATTAATTATTGCTGCTATGTGTAATGATGTACTACCACCAGCATCAGATATTTAGAAAGTGTAGTAATTTTCTAAGATGAATCGGTTTTACGTCACGATCTCCCGCATCTCCCAAGTAAGGAAATCGGGCTTGGACGGTGCCCAGCTGATGCCAGGACTTTGCTGGAGTTTAGGCCCTTTATTCACCGGATGCCCTTCCTCCCGTGAACCAATGGCGCTTGCGGGACTCGAACGCTCAACCTGCTGATGCAGCAGCGAGCGCTCTAACCACTGCGCCACGGCGGCGTGAGTAATTTTCAGACCTAGCTTATGAAATTGCCTAGCAGGTCCCACTCTACTCATCAGCAAAAGTGACAGGTAATTCGGAGCTGCTATCTGGTACCATGCGAAATAGGAGAGCGTAGTAAGTGGCCTAGTAGGAATTATGAAACTTCTGCCTTAATACAAAATATGTAAAAAAGCGGAGCTTCCTTAGTTCAGTTCAGAGTATAATTAATGGAAGTTAGAGCAATATTTCCATCTTTAGTATTCCATGTAGCTCATAACACAGTGTATTATGCAAAAAAAGCAATGGGTCCAGCCTCATTGCAATGTGCCCGTGCTCGAGTAAACAATACTTTAAAGACACACTCAAAAATTTTGTTTACACGAATGTGATGCGAGAAGACAGCAACTCCTGGTAGTCATTTCTGCCCAGGAGCTGCACGCTTAGCTAAGATACTTGATTGTATTACATCTTGTAGAGCTTCATTACTCCAGAAACTAAAATACATAATTAGCAACCTCCGCCCAATATTCATTGAGTTTTTCTAATTATATCATGCATAGCTGCCCTCTAATGCATATAGCTTACATATCAAATATATTAATGTCGCGGCCTCTATGATTTTTGGGCAGTCCAAAACTCACTTCCCATTTATATTACTCACGCATGACTGCAAGTATTTACAACTCATTATCATGAATAATATTTACCTTTGTTTCCTAATTTCTTAATGATAACTGAAAACTTCATACAGCGGTATGCAACACATACCAGGGAAACATGAGAAAAAAAAAATTATTTGAAAGTGAATATATGTTTCAAATACAGTAGATTTTTGAGTGTAAGTTTGTTGATATGTACTCACGAAGCGAAGAGTGTAACGGGACGACTCACTGGGACTAAGATGAAATTGAGCCGTGACCGCGTGTGGCCGAATTGCGTTTCAAAAGCACGTTGCATATTGCGTTAACGTTGTCTCGCTTGGGCGAGGTATACGCTCTCAGAATGCTCTAGTTTATTTTACAGCTAAGTTTATGTCATTAGTACTATATTTTGTGTGCATGTGCTTGTATTTTTGAGTATGCAAAGTTTCCACCAATTTGTTAATCCTATGTTTTCTTACAAATTTGAATTTTCTAAAAAGAAATAGAACATATAGTTTCCACAACGGTCCGTCAAATTTACTTTAGAGCGAGGATGTACAAGGTAAAACATGACTTTACTACTATCCATTTATCAAGCATTTGTATTCATCAGGCGACTAATTTACCACATGATAAATTTAATAGGGGATGAATTTACCCGCTAGGAATTTATCAACTCCCTTGAAAAATAAAAAAATTATCAATGTGATAGCTCGGTGAACGATTCAACAGTATAAATGGTTCAGCTAAGTAACGAAACACACGAATGCCCTATTACACAAGCCTGAACACTTTTACAAGCGTAATGTGTGTGGAGCAACAACAATAATGTACTATGCTATAGTAGTGCTATAGGTATAGGTGCAGGCCCACAAAAAGTGATCATGTTGTAGAGGTGCCCTACGTCAGTTATTTTATCCGTGACCTCTAGATCGATGCCACTAATGATACTAAAAACTTACAACTATACTTAAGCTGCACTTACGAGTCGTAAGACCGCCATCACTTTACTGACATACCCGACGAAGATCGCTTACTATACATGACTTCTATACTCAGAGAAATGTCTCGTTAGTGTAACCATGGAAACGGTTCACCCAAACACATTGGGTGGATAAACGGACGATCAAAGTTCTTTGTATTAAGCATAGCACTCATAAATAGATCTCTGAGTGCCGGAAACATTATAATGCCTGGTTGAGACACTTGACACGTTCACCAGAGAGGTCTCTGTGGGCGCTATGCTATTTAGTACGAAGATATTCTTTTGGTGGTTCACACCTCCATTATTTTTATATCGATCTAAGAATTCTCTGACTGTATATATAATTGAGGCATTCCGAGAAGTAAGGTGCCAAAGCGCAAAAAAAAAAAACGAAGTAAAAAATTTCCCGACCTTCGAACTCCCATAGCAATGGGACTTAATGAAACTAATGCTAAAAGATTGACCTACTTTTAAATAAAGCTGAATGCACCAACTTTCCCGTGCACAGAAATTTAGCAGAAAATCTAAGTACTATAGATTTTGAAGGTATAAATGGTGTAATTACAAATAACTTAAATCGTGCCATGTAGTGTACCAACGTGTAAGTAAAGCCGTTTCCACTACTAGCCGTCAATACCAGAAAGTCTTTAGCAAAAAGACCAGTAACCCTGATGTTCAAGTATTAGAAGTAACTGATAACTACCTAATGAATTTTGAATTCACACAATTAAGCATTGAATTA
>LQNS02000210.1:1432437-1453287 GCA_001587735.2 Parhyale hawaiensis
GATAATTCGCTGCTGGCTCTCTCTTTGGTCGCAAACTGCGGCACCACAGAAGACACCCAGCAGAGTGACTCCACACACGTGGGGTGACGTGAACAACGTCACCTGGACTTCTTCCGAAGAATCTCAAGGTAACTCAAGGTAAGGTAGCAACAAACAGAACACGTCTATGCAAGTCTTACGTCATTACAAGTTTGTACATGACCACAGCAATTATGAGAAGCCTGAATGGACCTAGTCACTTAACAATACGAGAACTCACGATAATAATATTGGTACTTTGAGTAACTCGTGACCACATACTGATATTTTCATTCAAAAACTAGAGCACTCTGAGAGAGCATACCGCCGCCAAGTGAGCCGATGCCAACGAACGATTAAAATTGATTCTGAAGCTAGGATTCCTGTTTTTTATCATCACCAAAATTCGGGGATTCATTTTTTTATCATCACTAAAATTCGTGATTCCTTTTATATCATCACCAAAATTCGGGGATTCCTTTTTTATCATCGCCAAAATTCGGCCATTAGTCAATCTTTACAGTAGGAATAGCTTCGATAATTTTCTTGAAGATCCGTAACTTTTTCAGTTTTATTTTCTGACAAACACTAGGACAAGCACAAAACTTTGGTCACTTTTGCTTAACATTTCCAACTAATCCTGCGAATTTTACTAAAATCCGTTTAAAAATTTTTGAGTTATGCTGTTGACAATCATTTTGACGAACATTAGTCAAACACACAGAAGCCAAAAGTTCTATATTCATCAATTTTAACATTCCTAGCAGCTCCTACAAATTTCACAAAGATCCATTGATAACATTTCGAGTTATATTACTGGCAAACACAAAATCAGACGTATAGACAAATAAACATACAGACGGACTAACAGATAATCAGAAAATTTGGATATTTCCTGGTCGTAACATATCTAACAATTCTTGCAAATTTTGTGAAAATTCATGCATAACTTTTTGAGCTATGGACTGTTAACGCGTTCATGTTAGCGCGTCTCTGGGACTGTGCAATACGGGCTATACTGTTGGTATCGCGGATGAATACAAGTTCTATAGGTCAGACGTGGTGCAGGTGCTAGAAAGGGGTGCACGTGGTGCAAGGAAACATCTCTTCATAGTATATCCATGTATTGGGAACTGGACGAGGTAGACATATGATAGGCGATGTCTAAGACGGTCTAAGGAGGTGTACGTCTAAGAGCTAGTTGCAGGTGAGCTCTGGGCTGGCGCATGATGGTGCGGAGCGCTTTTATACCTACCGCACAGTACACGGGGTGCAAGGTGTGGCATCACCTGATCATGCATCCGGTCAGGTAAACTGAGGGCTGTTACAGTACCAACAAAAAAGAGGCAAACAAGCAAAAGAACAAACGCTTAGTGAATTATCATCAAAAGTTAATCATCTACTCCATCTAACATGCATAACAATCCCTGCAAATTTTGTGAAGAATCATCCATAAGTTTCAAGCAGCCAATCAGACGGACAGACAAACAAATTTGGCAAAAACATCATCTCCTTGCTGGAGCTAATAAAACAACAGACAGTATAAAACCACAACAACGTGCCCTCCTACTGCCCAGTCATCTGCATCAACACTCAATCCCGGGCTGTGGCGTTTTCTACCATGGCATATGACGAGCGTAATCTGGTAGCCCAGATTCTTTTAACTAGTGGTGCGCTCAACAATCGAGTGTAAACAAAGCCCCTTTCTTCGACCACGTTAGTCTACAGAATAAATCCGAGTGCCATGGAGATAGAGGAGGGTTTGGGAAACATAATGCGATTTAGGCGCATTTGGCGTATTGTACGTTGTTATTCGGAACGCTTCAATTATTTAGCCTACAAATATATTTTCTTTTGCAGAATTGATCTCATTTGCTCACTCATTTCACCCGTGTGAAAAGTAACTGAGGATAGCAGTTCCTGAGAAAGCCGTTGTAGGATTATTGGTGAGTCATAAGGCTTCAATTCAAAACGCGAAACTTGTGCAATGCCTTGCTGTCGCTGGATATTTGCAGCACTTTATTGGAAAAAATAATATTAATGTTTCAAAACAGATTTTACTGCTGTTATAATGGCCTCGCTCGAGATAATAAAAAGGCATGTTGCATAGAATTAATATTTTATCCAAACCGCCAACGTTAAGCACCTCGGCCCTGCAAGGCAGTTTCTTAAAGCACGTCGCAAGTTTAGGAAGCCTGGAACGTACTGTTCTCGGAACATGCACCATGTCTTGGCTTCTATTTCGTTTCTTCGTTATGCTGATTGCTGCAAAATAATATATAAATTATGTATATATATAAATTATATATATTAGAACAAAAACTAGTTATACCCTGAAGTGATGTACAATTGGTTCTCTAAATGATAAACGAAACTGCTGATTGGGAATTTACATAGAGTAAATATCAAATACACAGCCATGGACGAAATATGATGTGCACTCTGGAGTTATTCCTTAATACGTTAAACTCCAATATGTCGTGCATTGTCTGTATAATAAGGGGAGAACGTGATCACCGTAGTACTCACACGATGGGTAGATTGTCTCTCAACGCGTAGGTTGTGGTAATCACTTATCTATCTGGGGTTGAGGTCGGGTTGAGGAAAGGTAGTGTTACGATAATCACACTCAAGTAAGATACATTGCTATACTAGAAGCCAGATTGCAACAGCTAGAGATATAACAGTCAATTGGTACACTCCTATCGGCAATGGCTACCGGAGGGTGAGTACAGAGCTGCTCAGAGTGAGTGAGAGCTCAGTGAGAATACTCCTGACAATATGACTCACAGGATTCAGAGAGCTTCTACCCGATAGGCGGTTAGAGCTCTTTTTATTGCTAGGCGTGACAGGTGCAAAGCGCACAATGAGGAAACCTAAAAAATACGTCAGAAAATCTGTTCAGAGTACTTTATTGAGGATACCGCATAACACACTGAGTTATGGTATTAAGTGTGATAGCATCTAGTGGTCTAATACTTCGGGAATGTCCGATTTGTCTCCGAAATTAAGTCTTCAAAGTTTCACTCGTCCTAACTTCAGACAGAAGCTTTGGCTTTATCGTTTGGCATCGCTTGGCAAGTGCTAGAAGCAACCCTATTGGTTATACCAGCTAAATGCACTATTTCACTGAGTTAGACTGATTTTTTATCTCAAGATAATTGATTCAACAGTCAACGCTTGACCGTCAACATTACGGGTCGGAGCCAGTACACCTGTCAAACGTTTAGGACAAGTCAAGCTTCGAAGACTTAATTTCGACGTCCAGTTGAACATGCTCTTTGTATGGCCTTCTTTGGATTTCATCGCAACATGAAGGCGTTTCGGCATGCTATAGACTAAATGAACACAAGTGGCTGCATTAATTTTGAGTATTCTCCTTGAAGTTTGGCTTCTAACAGCTGGCTTGAGAAACATTTATGCATCCTAACTCCTAAGAGTGACCACAATTTCTCAATGGGACTTTAGTCGGAGGACTCAGGGGGCCCATCCATTACTCTCTCATGCTCCCACCGAAATCAACCCATAGGAACTCTTGATGTAGGACATGGAGCCTTGTCTTGTAGGAACATTACACTTTCAGGTACGTTATTATTGAATATTTTCTCCAATGAGTGGATGAACACTGTGTCCAATAAGTTGGTGTACGTTACTGAATGCTTTCTATCCTCACAAGTGAACAACATTCCAGTGCCTGACGAGGCGATACAGCCCCAAACCATCATGCTGTCTCCCCTAAATTTCACTGCTTATACAAAACACTGAGGGGGGATACGCTTCTCCAATTCTTCCAATAATTTGATAAAAAAGAATTTTCACCCTCTGAGACCAAATCCTGCGAGCTTCGTCTCAATGCACATAAAGAGATTTCTTTTACAATTTCTTCCCTAAACTCAGCATTCGCATTTCAAGACGTTTTTCGCTTATTAGCCAACGCTGCCCTATTAACTAGTCTGTCCTCTCGTGATGTACACTTTTTCAGGCCTTGTCTTGGTCGGTTTTCAAATTAACTGAACGCCCTATTCCTTTTGATAGCGCTTAAGACGCCATTCCTTGAACCCTTCATTTTTAGCAATTTCAGTTTGAGAACGACCCTTTACGAACAATGCAACAATTTGGGACTATTCTTTTTCAGAAATTTTCTCTTTTGGTGACATTTCCTTTTAAACAGTGTGCTGAATTACAAAACCATCCAAAAGTTAAGTTCTGTAACTGAAAAGAGATATTACATGCGGAGGGTTTGCTCAGACAACTAACACGCGATTTATTGGCGCAATGGAATTAACCGATTTAAACTGTTATGGTAAAACCTCTTCTAACTTTGCTATTCAGAATGTAATTTTGAAACGATACAGTCATCTGGCATCATCTACACAGGCAAAATCTACTCAGATACTGTATGTCTAAAAACAAACTTTTCCAGAGGTGCTTCGCAATTTTGTCCAAGGCTGTATATGTATGAAACGTTAAAGTTTATGTCAGTGCATTACTGCCCGCCACTGCGCACCTACAGCCGAGTTCATGCTAGCGACTGTCTTACTGTCAGCATGAAACTAAGCTCAGTTCCCATGATTACCGTAGGTTGCCGATTTAGCTTGTGCCTAATTTACGAGTTAAAATAAAATCACAGCCGTGCAGTTTCTACACCATACTGTAGTAAGTGCAGCTGGCAAACTTCCGACGATCTCCCACAGTTTCAAGCGAACTTAACCTCGCAATAACTTTTGTTCAACCACTTCACGCTGTAGTCACGGTCGTCCATAGCCCTTCTGATTTTACTGCGGACGTGAAGATTAAGATCATTAATGTAAATTATGAACAGGAGCGGGCTCGGCGCGCTGCCTTTTCAAACCCCAAACTGAGGCAGGCTTCCAGCCGCTCGCGGTTCCTCGATGTATCTCGGATCCAACCTCAAAAAGATTTTGAAGAGGTAGCTGCACTTCGATAATTACTAAAATTAATCCTCCACTCAGTAAGGCTATTGACGACTAATGTGGGGAACGCTTCACGTTCCATGCTGAATAGTAGTATTTTCTTCACTATAACTATAGAAGAACGCTACTGATATTAACTATAGACTAGTGTTAGAAGCCAGTTTAAGGTAGTGATAAAAATACAAATAACTTTATATGGAGCTGTGAAAAGCCTTCACTGCTTCTGCTTCATCGTAACACACTAAGTTATACAATAACTTACGTTTACAGAGTTGCGTCATTCACCGCACAACCAGTTCGTATGTCGATCACGGCCAACACTTATTTACTGGCTCACCAGAAGAAGGTCTACTATCAGACTACCAACCCAAGCATGTGTATCATCCCAGCTGCATACTAAAATATTCACAAGCAGATTGAACGGACATACACTCTCTGTGCCCTTCTCGCCGTTCATGAGGAGCAATCACCGTGTCTTTGATAGAGTGAATTAGCTGATCAAACATTTATTACACGCCTTTCTAACACCATACTTGGAATAGTATTACCTATCGAGCGGCAGCGCAACTACTGATGTTTACGCTCTACTTTTAAGAGCGTTTAGGGAGTTTGTTATTCCAAAGCTTGGTTGAGAGGAATGCAACGCCCGCAATTGGAAGTATAGGCATATGAGTGCCGAGTTATGGATTCAATTTTCAGGCTAAATTGAACATCACTAAAGCATGCATCCGGCTACACTGAGAGTCTGTCCTAAGCAAAATCGTACAGAGAAAAATGGTACCGAGCAAAGGAGCTATTTAATCAAGTACTGCTTCTCATTATTAACTATATTGTGTGTGGATGCCATTGCATTTTATGTTCCTGATTTTCTGATTTTTGCTTTTCACGCTTTGATACTTGAGAGGCGTTAGAAGTAATTTGTTGGTGCTACCAAAACGTGGGATCTGAAACTCTCGCACTTGATAGCGGAGCTCCTAAATGTGTAGAGAGATCAAATTCGATAATCCAAATGAGTAGTATGAGCTGCATAATACCAAAACACTTTTCCTGAACTACTTTATTGGGCCAGGGCCAAATACAAAGTTAGATATAATGTCAATTGCTACTCCAAAATGCTATCAATTGTACCTATTTCTCTATACGTTTTGCAAATTAGGTATCACTTGGTCTACTTACTCTTCTACGCGTAAAAACTGGTTGCCACCAAATGACTGTATTCGTATTGCCAATTATAACACACTCAAATTGTTTCAAGTTTGATCAACTTTGTATTTCAAACCTTTTATTATCACACTTAAACGTCAATTTGAGCAGAAATAGCAGCATTTATTACAAGCTGTGTTTCTTGGAGACGTGATGATTTTACTTCGTCTGCCCTTGTAAATACACTCATCAGAAAAAAATGATCCTTTTTATGTACATACAACCCTTAAAATGATACGGAATTCCTCTAAAATTTCTCGCGTTTCGTACGTCTGATAGGGGAGTTCGTCTCCAGTTTTTTTTTTTTTTTTTTTGCTATGACATGGTAAGATGCATGGCATGTAGCATATGTATTTCTGCATTATATCTAAGTGAAATTGTAATGAATGAATACATTTAGTCATTTATGAAATTGAACTTGTCAATAAACTGAGATTAATACAAAAATGAAGTTTCAGTTCATGATAATTTATCGAAAGCGAGACTCAATCTGAGTCTCAAAAATGACAAATTAAATTTTATTCACCACCAAGTGATGTGGAAGTCGTAAGTTAGTTAAATAAAATATTTATTCGAGATAAACGCTCCATGAAAAAATGATTCATTAAGGATTTATACATACATGCCTTATTAGAGGCATGTAAAATAGGTAGAAAAGGAGAAAAAACTCAACATTCACACAAATTTTTTATTCATGAGATTCGTTTTGAGCAGATTACCTTATAATTAAAAAGAACTATATTTGTTTGAAATAGGGAAAGAAAAAGTAAAATAAAGTGTATTTCTTAGGCGAAGATGTGTTTTTCAATCTTGCAGTTCTTGATCATAGCATCACTAAAGGACAGCAAATTTCAGTTAGTGTAACAATAATTTTTAGGGCAATAAGTATTTTTCAAACCTTTCCAGCACATGACCTCTTCTACGGGACCAAACAAACCATAACGAGCCACTTTTAGAAGGCCTCTGGATTAATACTTGTCTTAATTTGGCAACCATCTGAGGTTCATTGATGACGAGAGAAAGTGCAGATGGATGTGTAATGACGTTCAGTAACAATTATTTACAAGAATTTTGTATTTGACAACTCAGTTCATTCAGTTTCGTTCTGGGAAGTTGAACCCAAAGAGTGGCCCTATTGTTGGTGAGGAGTCCCAACCATTTTTACGCTTTCCCTGCGGAAAAAAAAAAAAACTATTGCTGATTGTTTTCCATTAAGCAATTACCCAATTGCCGAACCAACTCTATTTCCGAACAAACAGTTATTATTTGATAGGATTAATATTTTTACCTACCAAATATAACTGTTTGTTCAGAAATAGAGTTAGTTCGGCAATTGGGTAATTCCCATACGTCCTTCCTATTGCATGACAAGTTCATGCTTTTACTCCAAAATTTAGGAAGCTACTAAAAACCAAACCTCTCAGCCACTTGTAGATCACCAGAGAGATATGCTCTAACAGTACTCTCTCGCCATCAGTGATTTCTGGGTTTGGTGATTTTCGAGTTATCGTGATTATTTAAGCCATCAGTGACTTTCGAGCTATCAGTGATGTTTGGGCCATCGGTGGCATTTTTTTTTAGATTAGATAGGCGGCAGTAGATGACAACCAACAGACCCATTCCCAGAGGGCGGGTCATACACCCAGGCTATTATGAACTACTGCCATTTGTCAGTATCCTTTAGATGGCTGAGGAAAAAGAAGAAAGAGGAGGAAAAAACCTCCGGCAAAGAGACGATCATTTTCAGCACGATTTATAGCTTTAGATCTGCGGAGCTTAGAGACGTCAAGTCAGCTGCGGCGGAAGAGAATAGATTATGGATTAAGGTGGCCTCCGAACCTTTCGCCGTTAAAAATTTGTGACTCATGTGGGAGGTTCTTAGCTGTGGAGTGTGTCTCTCCCAATAACTGACTTCTTGGACATCAGATTAGATTGGATTAGATAGGCGGCAGTAGACGAACCGAAAGGCCCATTCCCAATGAGACACCGGGACTTACACCCCGGCCCTCTATGAGCTATTGCCATTATGTTAGTAGGATGTAGAGGAATGGAGAAACGAGAGGAAAAAAAATAGAAGACGAAAGAGAAAAAAAGGAGAAATAAAAAAGAAGGGGGAGAAGAGTCTACGCCAAAGCGATGGTCATGAATACCCGCAAGCATGATCGATGTCCGCTGATATGCGGAGCTTAAATATATAGATGGAGCGGAAGTGAGACGAAGTCAGCTTAAAATGGCCTGGGAAGCCTTGGCCGTTAAGAGCTTGCGATTCGTGGAGAAGGAGTTCTTAGCTGTGGAAGATGTCTCTCCCAATGTGTGTCAAGACGATTTTTAAACGAGTTGACCGACCGAGTTGCTCTGCTTTGGACTCTTTCCATGTTATCGATATCTTTACAGAGATGTGGCGACCAGAATTGAACATCAAATTCTAAGTGTGGCTTCACTAATGCCTTGTACAAGGGAACGATGATGTCTGCTTATTACCACCCGCAGCTCGATCGAGTGCGTATGGGTTTCCCAGTTGAGGCTGCGGTCAAGTTGATTTTACCTTTACCTGTAGCCTACCGGTATGTGTTAATAGTATACAACCGGAAAAGTTCTTTGAGTTAATTGAAAGAGGGGAAAGAGATCAAGACGCAAAATTAAAAATAAAAAATCTAGAATCACTGCTGATGCCATTCTACTAAATTTCCAAATGCTTTACAGAAACTGTACTGCGCTTGTGCTTATTCCAACATTGAGCCGATGCTGTACTTAGCTAAAGGCAAGATTTAATACAATTATGGCGATCTTGAGATACACGTGGCGTGAAAGGTTGAACATGACAGCTGCTACGGTATACTGAGTAATGCTGAAATGCGTCTTGGAAATGAGCCCTCACAGAATTATTGGCGGTCTCCTGACCAAAAAAAGCAAAAAAAAAAAGTTTTAGGGCGGCTGAAGTTCTGTTTCTGTTAGGGTAATTTCTGTCATGGATGTGGGAAGAAAACAGGGTAAAATTTGCAAATTTAATTTCCTTTCATTGATAAGTAGACCACGGTCTTGTAGCGAGCGACGCTGATGCTGCTAGCTTGAGCCGCACTGAAAACAGTCAAGGATTTAGTACATAATGCTAATTTTGCGATCATAGCATTTTCCTGCGCATTCTTCTGTTGGACTCTCTGACGATTTGTGCATGAAAACTGCAGTACCCCTATTCTCACTACGTATTATCGATATACTGTAACTCAACATTGTGACCCTTTTCCTTCTATTGGCTATAAGAATTGTATAATGTCTAATCAATAAACCATATGTTAGCGGTCATCCTCAACTCCATTAAAAGTAAGAAAAAACCTTGTATTGAACTGTGTAGCATCCCTAATTCATTACTACTACTTGCCGGTATTAGCTAGACCCCTGCAGTCGAAGAATTGATCTTCACTTTCTCTACAGCTATTTTGTCAGTAGTCCTGGCTAGGGGGGGGGGGGGAGGGTATGTACATTTCTCTTAAACAGCTCTACCATGTATTTTCCTATTCCATGTGATGAGGACATTAAAAAAAGTTGGGTAGAACTTTCACACTGGTACATTTTTGAAAGGACATGGGTGGGGGGTGGCTTAACATTATCATTTGCCGACCGTGTCCTGGCCTAAACTGTAATGAGCCACGTCAGCCGGCCAGGCAAAAAACAAAAGCGTTTATAGGTGTATTGATACAATCATTCTCCCATGTACATTCTTTTCTCGCCCCTTACGCTGACACTTGTTTGAGCTGCAAGCGAGCAGAACCAAAAATAAATTGCTTGCATAAACCCACAAAAAACGGCAAATTAAAAGAGTTGTTATGAAACTAGTTAAGGTATTTCATGAGCTTTCTATATAAAAGAATTCGGCAAGACAAACATTTACCATGATTGAATTGCCGTTGTACACGACAGCTATAGCCTCTCCAATAAACACTGAGCCCTTCCACGAGAACAAACGGAAGGGACACGTAGCACGCCGACAGGCAAGGGATATCCCCACACAAGGTGCCCCAATATGAAATTTCATGAGCAACGCGCCCGGAATTGGAAAGCCGGAAAAGAAGAGGGAGAAGAGACGAAACCAACACCAGAAGAAACTTAGGACCAGAAAGAAGCAAAGCGGGCACGAAAGAGAGACGTTATTGAAACCTAGCAAACGGCCAAGGCAACCCTCAGGATCCCGCTGGCCGCTGCAGCTCCACACGTCCCTAGATGGTTAAACCTAACTAGCATCAGTACACGAGAGAGGAAAGAACAATATATAGCAAGGTAAACTGCACGGAACCTTAACCAAGACAGGTCACCGATTTCTCTCAAGGATATTCTCCTGGACAAGTTTCATAATTTGATATTTCACTCATTTTCTTTTCTATATTTTTGCAGAATACAAGCACAATTGAAAACTTATGTTTATAAAAGCCCTACGGGATTTCAACACCACTCTTTGTCATTTCTGTAATGCTCTGTAAGCTAAGAAGGGAAAATACACTTTATTAGAAGGAGATTATTAAAACAAATATCCCGGGACGCTAAATCTGGCTTTAAGCAACGACTTCTAACCTAAAATTTCGAAACTTAAGAGCAAAGAAAAATTTATTTAATGAACACAAATGACCATAATTCAGTACGGGGTCATGAACCTTATAAACACTCTGACAAAAAACTATCATTTCATTAATGGTTCCAGCTTTAGTATGAACTTTTAGCAATGACCTTTTAAACCTAATAAAAGGGATCTCAAATAATTTACAACACACCATCAACAGCTCTAAACTAAAGGTCTAACACGAACGGTTATAAAACACAAAAATAACCAAAGGGGACATCCGAAATCAAACTAGCTTTCCTCTTACGAGTGCTGCCACAAGGAAGGTAAAAAAGTTACACGACTGTCACGACTGTCGTGACAGACCGAATGTTCTGAAACTTACTCTGAATATATATTTTATGTATTTTTGAAAAAGAAATACATTTTGCTCCGACAACTTTTTTGATCGAGGCCTTAGTTTTTGAAATAATGGGAAATATACATATATACATGAATTTTTTTTCGAAATTTCAATAGTATAGAACTAATGAGTTTTCACGATAGAAAAAAAATGATAGTTTTGGAATCCTTAAAAGATTCCTAGCAAAACTATAGAGCTGGATTCTCCATTTTTCATTGCGTTGCGATCGCTTATTAAGATATAGTGAAAAAACAAAAGATTCGGTATTGAGCTGTGATAAAAATACATTATGAGTTTAAAATGGGAAAATCCGGCTCTACAGGTTTCTTAGGAATGGTTCAAGGATTTCAAGACTATCATTGTATTTTTTTCACTAAACCAATGAAAACTTAATGAATTCTATTCTTTTAAAATTTAAAAAAATACACATACATTTATATGTATTTCCCTTTATCTCAAAAATAAGGCCTAAATCAAGATTTTTCTGGGAGAAAAATGTGCTTCTTTTTTAATAATACATACTCTGAGCAAGTTTCAGAATAATCGGTCAACAATTGATCACTTTCAGCCCCCCCCCCCCCATGCTCCCCTCAAAAATCTACCAAATACGAAAGCTCTACCCAACGTTCTTATGATGTCCTCATCATATGGAATAGGAAAATACATGGTAGAGGCACCCCCAGAGCCAGTCCAACTTTCTTGCATTTCGTATTCTGGGCAACCGTGTTTAATAACTACAACACACTTTCACCCAGTACAATAAATTTAATGAAACATAAAGACCTAGATAATTCAGTTCCAGTAGAAGCAGCTTTTTCTTTGACGCATCTCCAAGTTTTGCTGTTGCTTGGTTAATAGCGCAATTTGTCCAGCCACGCACATGAGGGTCTTTTATATAATATGTAGCACAATTAAACAATTATTTATGTTACTGCCGAGAATTTAATAGCCATGGCCTTGCCTGCAATCAACTTCTCGTTGATTTGGTTTTCACTGGACTGGAGGCTGATGCTCTATGGAAATTGAGGCTGTGTGACCTTGAAAAAGTGTGACAAACTCATTCTGCCTATTCCCATTATTTGGCTATATCACTGGATAGGCTGTGGCAGTAATAATTATTCTTCAGGGCCAGAGAAGGGTGGGGATAGGGAGTAGGGTTGACCATGTGACTTTAAATAAACAAATAGTCTTTGAATCCTCAGCGGTATAAATTGATTTTGGCTACCTCTCTTCATTCCATAATTCTTTGAAGCTCTTGCACCCAAGCGGTAACCCTAAACGTCGTTATGTCCGGTCACAGTAATTACCTCCGCCGAGGAGGTTATGTTTTCGTCGGGTTTGTCTGTCTGTCACCTAGATAATTTAAGAAGTAATGGACAGATTTTGACGAAATTTACAGAGATTGTTAGGTATGTTAGGAGGAACAGTTGATTTACTTTTGGTGAAGATCCGTCAATCCGTTTGTTTGTTTGTTTGTCTGCTTCACTTTTCTCAATGCCATAACTCAAACAGTTACGGACTGATTTTGATGAAATTTACACGAGTTGTTAGGTATATTACGAAGAGTGAATGACCAAATTTCTGGAGTGATCTATTTGTCAGTTTGTTCGTTAGTCACTGTTTCTAATTTTATGCTTGATAGCGCAATAATTAAAAAAATTGTGAATGAATTTTTATGAAATTTATAGTTGTTAGTAATGTTGAAAGACAATAACGATAAAATTTTGGTGCAGATCGATTCGTTTGTTTGTATGTTTGTCTCATGTTTGTTATAATGTTTGTTAGCAGCGTAACTCAAAAAGTAATAAATGGATCTTCACGAAAATTGCATAAACTGTTAATACCATCAAAGGGCACAAATGATTAAATTTTGGAGTTGATAGAAAAAAAATCATGGTTTCAAAGCCAAATTGAATTTTTCGTTACCGTTGCCTCGCCTGGCGGAGGTATGCGCTCTCAGAGCGCTCTAGTTCTTGCTGCTAAGGTGGGCTTCTAAAGTTAGGTCTTCCTGCTCGTGTTGTTGGCTGTCGATACCGGTAAGCGACGTATGGGTCTTTTTCTCTTGCTAATATAGAATAACAATCAAATTGCCTACAAATTGAGTCTAGGACCGTACTACAGTATACTCTAAAATAAAAACTGTGTAACGAGGGGACTGTTCAAGTATTGAGGTAGTCTGTAGGCGCGAGTTTTGAGGGAGCCTTATTCTGAGGTCCGCCGGCATTGGACTTTCGGTGCGATGAGGCTTATGAATCGCTGCGCTAGTAACCTCCGTGAGCTACCGCTTGCTTCTTATTCAGATTTAAGATATTATATTAATTGTTCATGGATGAGTTACAATGAAATTGTTATGAAAAGCTGAAGTGTCTTTGAGATTATAAAAAATTTGCAAGAGCTGAATTTCAGCTGGCAAACGATGAACTTGATGATTCTTCGAACGAGGTCCAGGTGGTGTTACTTAATTACGTCGCTACCTTGTGCAGAGGTGATGCTGCATTTCCTGACCAGCGGGAGGGCTATAGTAGCGAGTTATCCTCACATTGCACGTAGCAGTTTACAATTGATTTGTCTGGCACTTTCAGCAAGTATGCGTCCAGTAAATTTTGAAACTCCACAACTTCAGCACCATTTTGTTTAAGAACCTCGCACCCCGGACAGTGTAGGTTTTAGAATACTTTACGGCTATTGCATCGCCACCATTTCTGATTGGAATTCGCACTTCACACATTAGGGAATTTTTAAAGGTAAACTACAAGTTCAGATGAACCACACTTTCAAGTTCATCAAACACACTCTGGGTTAACTTGATGAACTACTTCGATTTGATGTCATTCTCCTAAATTTAGAAAGTAATGATATCAGACGACTTGGCAGCACCAAATAATGAACAACTCCTCGCTGTCTCCACTGCCAGATGTTGTGTAGGAAACCATTGCGTAGTCTGTGTGCCCTTGATTACCGATGCATCCAATGTACCTCTGGTGATCGCTGGGTACTTCGGAGGGTAGAGTTCCTTGGCCATCACCATTTTTGCATGTACTGGTCACAGTCTTCGAAACAAGAGTCGCGCATGGGCCGAGTCCAGATGAGAATCCGGCATATACCTGATTCCCACCGGAGCAGTCGTACGTCCGAACGTCTGATGAGCCTTCGGGGGAGCCGATGAAGGGATCGTCTTGATCAACACACACCAGGTAATGTTCTTTTCTCACAGAACCATTAGGTAGCTGCACCTGCTGTTGGTAGGCTCCGATAGGCATGGTGTTTTCGGAGCAGAAGTGAGTGCTGGTCGGGTGTAATCCTTGCATTGCATTCGGGTTAGGAGTTGTGGTTGTCGTCGATGTGGGTACCGAAGTGGTGGTTGACGTCGTTGTTGGTGTCGTTGTAGTGGTCGTGCTGCTTGTAGTAGCTGTTGATGTTGTAGTGGTTGTCGAAGTCGATGCTGTCGTAGTGGCTGTTGAAGTCGGTGCTGTTGTTGTCGTTGTTGAAGTCGGAGCTGTTGTAGTCGTTGTTGAAGTCGGTGCTGTTGTTGTCGTTGTTGAAGTCGGTGCTGTCGTAGTGGTTGTTGAAGTCGGTGCTGTTGTTGTCGTTGTTGAAGTCGGTGCTGTCGTAGTGGTTGTTGAAGTCGGTGCTGTTGTTGTCGTTGTTGAAGTCGGTGCTGTTGTAGTCGTTGTTGAAGTCGGTGCTGTTGTAGTCGTTGTTGAAGTCGGTGCTGTTGTAGTCGTTGTTGAAGTCGGTGCTGTTGTAGTCGTTGTTGAAGTCAGTGCTGTTGTAGTCGTTGTTGAAGTCGATGCTGTCGTAGTGGTTGCTGAAGTCGGAGCTGTTGTAGTCGTTGTTGAAGTCGAAGCTGTTGTTGTCGTTGTTGAAGTCGGTGCTGTTGTAGTCGTTGTTGAAGTCGGTGCTGTTGTAGTCGTTGTTGAAGTCGGTGCTGTTGTAGTCGTTGTTGAAGTCGGTGCTGTCGTAGTGGTTGACGAAGCCAGTATTGTACTAGAACTTGTCGATGTTAGTACAGTCGTACTGGTTGTCGTTGATGTTGTTACCGCTGTAGCGGCCGTAGTGGTTGTCGTGGGAAGCTCTAAACTTCCTGAAATAATAAGAGTAATTATTTAATTTAGTTGACGGCGATACAATCTATGTTTGTAAATCATACAAAGCACTGGTATCTGATTAAACCAATAGATTAAAACCTGATTAATTTGAAATTCGTAATTCCCATCGAACAATAACAAGAACGGACGCTGTAAACACGTCAGGCCTCACAGTCCACTATCCACCGAGTCGCACTTCAGCAGACTGCATGTGGTGTACAGCGTACGGAAGATGGCACGAGTGGGATAAAATTTGGTAGAAACCCCGCCTAGTATTCCTAAGCAACTCAGGAGTGCAATTGAGCAGAAGAAATGCCGGGAAAGTGACTTCTTTTCTCCGGCAGATAGTACCCCTCCCAAAAAAATCTAAACAAAAGAAAACGCGCAGACACGGTTAAAACTATACATCCTCGCTGATACTCGGAGGTTTGCAATAAAACACAACTGCATAAGGGCTTCCAGGTATTGCAAATAATAGTAATAGTTTATGGGGTCCATATATAGACGAGTAGTCCAGTGTGACACGTGCCTCCTATTCAGACACTTGTATTTGGATTGTATCATTATCCAGAAGTGACTTTGCAGGTATAGCATTATGAATCTCTTAAAAGTAATGTATTAATTAGTCTTTGTACTTCTTATCTGTATAACAGCCAGTAAGCATTTGTTACATACTCAGTAGTCGTTCGCTTTTGCTTTCCAAATTAAGTACCACACTTTATGCGTCTCAATAAAAAAATTATAGGCAATTATCGGATATTATCCGATGCCGGCATACCTATTAAATATCTAGCTATGAACTTCCGAAAAGGTAGAGCCATCTGACGCTCTTGCTTCAAAGTACCTGGAATGACGGTGCAGGGGCTTCCTTCCCCAGGGGCGGCGCCGGTGGCCACGGCAGGGTCGAGCAGGGAGCAGCTGAGGCCGTCGTAGACAAAACCTACGCACGTCCCTCCTCCTGCCACCCCCCAATAGACGTTAGATCATTAGTGTTGAAATTGGTAGTACTATTTACATTCCGACGAGCGATAGCAGTTTCGTAAAAAAAATATTTCTCGACTTCCGTTGAATCAATTCTGAAATAGTTTTTTAAGAAAACCTGACACGCTATGGCAACTTTGTTGGCAAAAGTGAGATCCAAAGAAAAAGTGTGTCCTAAAAAAACAGAAATCTTTCGATTCTGGCTGACCGGTAGTTATAGCTTTCCAATCAAAACAGCCAAATACTTAACTTTGTTGATGCATTATTATAAATATTAAAGATGCAAAAAAGATCAGTTGAGAGTATATCTAACAAATAGTTCCAATAACACTATTTTATTTTTGGAATAACTTCATTATTTGCCACATATATGCGTCATGAAGTTTGGTTACATCAGAAAGTCTGGTACTCATGGAATCAGTCAATTTCTTAATCCATAGTGGCCCGTGAGATGGCTTTTGCTGCAGTGCTGTTGGCTTCCCATAAGACTATAATTATTGACTTACTTTGATGCCCATCTGAATGAGCGCTAAGTTTGGCGACAGCCAAAACTTTGCAACTTTGACTGCGCAAAGAGCCTAAAGAATGCTTGGGAAGCACGAGCAGCACAGAAGGGAGCGTTGTCAAGCAAAAAAGTCAAGTACCTTCTCACCAAGTCACCAAATATTCTTCTAGGAAATTCTCGTAGACAGCAGACGTCACTTCTACTGCCCCTTTTGCTGACTCCTATTTCGACACCTGAAACGGTGGTGACGCTCATCTTGAAATACGCCCAACCTAATCTCCAGCTGTCAAGCCCAGCAACGGCTACCCGAGTCTCATCAGTGAAGCAAACAAGATTCGTGTCCATCTCCAAATATGTATTTCTTAGGCCATTCCATTTTCAAGTTTTTGTATATTGGCGTAAAAGGAGGCATATCAGCGGTGCTCTCATGTATAAGCTATGGTCCCAAGGATCTCATTCCTTGTGGATTTTGGGACATCAGAATAATAAGCTGCGTGAAAATTAACATAACTGCTTGTCCAGGTCTTCTACGGAGCTGATGACTAATATGCTTCAAATATCTACCAGTCACAGTCTTGAAAATCCAGGCATTTCAGCGATTCTTCCTTGGTGATGGGACCTTCTAGAGGCTTTCCAGCGTTTCGGCATGACGGCCTGCTATTTTTGGCAATGCCATAAGAACATGTACCTTTAGCAGATTCTTGATTAAACTGCCGTTTCATGGTTGGTTAAAGCTTTTCGTTGCCCCCATTGCAGATATTAAAAGCTATTATCACCAGACATCCTTAAAACAGAGAGAGTTTGACTGACGGTGCCGAACAATGACGTACAGAACAATATAAACTAATACGTTATTGCGACAACGTGTCAGATTTCCTATATTTTTTTTAGAAATTGATTCACAGAAACCAGCTATTATCGCTGGGTGGAGTGTATAGAGGTCAATAAAGTAGTATAAAATAACTGCAATAGGTAATAAAGAAATTCCATTGAAAATCTGCAAGTTGTCGTTAAGCCCAGAGCTGCTTGGAAGCTATATGGGCGACAAGAAACAAGCTTGATGGTAAACGACAGGCAATGAGAGGGAAGCTTCTATGTTTACATACAGCAAAAAGCTGAAATAAAACACGAGCGAGTATTCAGTTAATAAAATATCAGTTTAGCTTTCAAAATATAGCAACTTGGTAGAGTTCTCATGTAATGGGTGCGGGTGTAAATATTAGCGAACGATAGCTTCATTGCGAAATGAAAGCCCATGAAGCATAATGTTCATGGAAAGCTGGTAGCGTAGTCATGATTGGTTAAGTTAAAAATATTATCTTCATATATTTATACAAGCTGACTCAAATTACCTAAAGAATAGAATATGAAGAGTGTGGTGTACCTATGATTATATTGTCAAGCTTGAGGACTGGCTCGGCGAGGACGAGTTAAGCAAAAACAAGGCGCTTACGTTGTCAGAAGAGTTAATTTCGCCACTCTGTAGTTGATATATCTAAAGTGGCAAGCCAATCACAGACAAAAATTGACTTTGGAGAGTGAAACTGAATTTTTGACCATCTCAAGGGTAATAAGTTTGTATTCGACGCCTAAAATTCCGTAAGAAGTGGAGAAACTAACATCCGATCATGACCGAAGATATGGGCAGGTCGAGGCCAATAAGGTGAGCTTCGGCCGCCACCGTACCAGTCGATGACATAATAATGTTAGATCGAGTGCCTCTCTGACAGGAGAACGCTGGGGTTCGCTTCCACTGAACCTGCAGGTGGACACTACTGGCAAGGAGGGTACTGCCTTCAGACCTAAACAGACGGAGAGCAGCCCTGTCATTTGCATCCGCTGCATATATTTTCACTATCATTCTTCGTGGCCTGTCTTGATGTCTGGGTCGAGGTAGCTGCAAGGTTCGACAGTACATAAAACACTGGATTTACCGTTATATAATTAACTGACAGCTGTCTCAAAATCTGTGTAGAACTGTAGCACTGTAAATGTGTCATCGAATGGTGCAGCCACCTAGAGCCTAGCATATCTACGCTTGAGTTGTGTGGAACTTGCGACAGGAACGCTTCTTCACTTCCTGGAATTGTGGCCGGTGAGTGAAGGTATCAGCAATATCCCGATTACGCATAAGACGCTTGAAAATTTTTTTTACGGAGTAGCTGAATTTTTTAAGTCTCAAAGCCTATCGATTTGGAGTAAACGCTTGAAACCTCACTCAACATATATCACGTTATCTGACCATTCGCCTCTTTTCTGTGACCTTAGCGTAAGCCGTCCACCGACTGAAGTGCGACTGAAACACGTGTATTGTGAGCGTGTAAATTGAAATTTCACTGATAGGCATTCTGCCCGTGCCTTCCAGCTTAGTTTAGATGACTGTCTGGGGGGAAAATATCAATAATATCAATACATCCTCTCAAGATGGGCTATGTGCGCTCTTGTCTGACATACAATCAGCCATTCTTGAATCATGGCGTCGTATATTCGGCATTACATCTAACAGACATAGGAAAAACGTTCGAGGCTGGAATGAACATGTCCCGGAACTTCACGAAGCTAGCAGACACGCATTAATTATGTGGAGAGAAGCAGGGAGGCCTCGTAATGGCCAACTGTGGATACCTACCTTGAGAGTCTTCGGAAGAAGTCCAGGTGACGTTGCTCACATCACCTCCCGTGTGTGGAGTCACTCTGCTGGGTGTCTTCTGTGGTGCCGCAGTTTGCAACCAAAGAGAGAGCCAGCAGCGAATTATCTCCACAGTGCACGTAGCCGCTGACTGCTGGTCTATCTGGTATTCNATCTGGTATTCTTCTTAAATGTGAATCCAGCAAATTTTTGAACTCTACAGTTTTGATATCAGTGGCGTTTCGAATATGCCGAGGCATTTTGTTAAACAATCTTGCTCCTCTTACAGCGAAGCTATTAGAATATTTTGTGGCCAGAGCTTTGCCACCATCTCTGCTTGGGATACGGACATCACAGGTCCTTCCGGTTCTTTCCGAGTGTCTGGCGACAATCCGCTCATTCGCATTCACAGCGATACGTTCCAGAATTTTCCAGACATATATGATCGTAAATCGTTCGAATCTGCGCTGTATTGAATACAAGTGGAGACAGCTGAGTCGTTTGTGGTAATCGTGCTCCTGTATGCCTCGAATTTTGGCCGTGAACGATCGTTGGATACCTTCAAGTTGTTCAAGCTTTTTTCTTGTACTCGGCATCCAAAGTGGGGAACAGTATTCTATTCTCGGAAGGATTACAAAAAGAAAATAGCTGCAAAACAGATACCGAATTGCCCTAAAGCAATTGCGCAGACGTGAGGATGAGCTCAGAGCGGAAAAACTAAACAAACTTACTCAAAATCGGGGCGTTGACATTTGGAAGGGAATAAAAAATCTAAAACCGTATGTGCACTCTGTTGCTTAATCCATAGATGGAATCACAGGAGAAAGTAATATTGCTTAATTCTGGAAATCCCATTATGAAGGCATTATGAACTGTTTCGATGACAGTAAGCGTGAAGATTATGTTAATGGTATTCTTGATCATGTGATCTCACCTCATAACCAATGTACTGTATCGGACAATGAAGTCTGTGAGGCATTAAAGCTACTTCAAAATAATAAAGAACAGGTGCGGACAACGTTCCCGCCGAAGCATACAAATACAGCCTCCGAAGCTTGTAATCTTACTTGCTGCCTTTCTCTCTGGCTGCCTTACTCTATGTTTCCTCCCAGACAATCTAATGCCGGTCAAAATATAGCCAATTGTAAAACGTAAGAAAAAGTGTGTGCCAGACAGGAGCAACTACCGCCCTATAGCCGTAGCCACGTCTCTTTCAAAGTTAGTAGAACTGGTTCTTGAGAGACGGATGGCAATATATATGAACACTGCAGATAACCAATTTGTCTTTAAAGCAAAACACGGCACAGAAATGGCTGTCTTTGGGCTAAAACAAGTTATAAATTATTTCACCGACAATATGGCTCTCCCATGTATCTGTATTTTCTAGACGCTAAGGCAGCATTTGATGGAGTGCATCTCGGAGTAAGTATAAGGGGAGGGAGCAGGCGTCCGGTAGCAAAACAACTAAAGAGCTCTAGAAGGCTTTTTGGAGGTGTGGCCTAGACTCAGAGGCCTGTCGCATTCAGCGCGCTGGGTA
>LQNS02000210.1:1456338-1470373 GCA_001587735.2 Parhyale hawaiensis
TCGAGTCTCGGTGTTGAAGAACAAGTGTGGTGTCTCCATGCTAAAATATGAAAGTTTCACGAGTCTGTCTGAAAGGCCTTGCAAAGCCGTGAAAGTTTCACGGGTCCAGCTAGTTATTATAATGGTGATTCCAGTGCACCTGTCGGAAGGTCCGCACAAGTCAGGCCTTATGGGTTTAGCTTAACTCAACCTTCGAGAGTTAATTGATAACGCCTTTAGATTTTAGAAATATATTAGCGTTAGACAGTGCAGCCATAACTGATCATCATACTCACCATATAGAGAGCAGAGCCCTGCACACAACACATCGCTGACGACGGTGTGGCTCTCCAGAGAGGCAGTAATGCAGCAGTGCTGGCTGTTGAAGCGAACACATTGAACTTGCTGTTCACTCGGCCACCAAAGTAATAAAAGGAGTAGCACCAGGCGAAAGTTATCCATTCCAGCACTTGCAGAACGAGATCGTTTCTTTCAACGGTATTAACGGTAAAAACACTTGATTCCTTTTCTACCAATGGTCTCATATGTGACCGTAGATTTGGGCATGAACGCTGTGTACAGGAGCGTGGAATGTCGTAATATAAACGTATTCCTCACATGAGATAAATTCTGTTGGCAGGGGTTGGCGAGAGGGCGCGTACGGTACGATCAGTGTTGTCGACTAATTTGAGGCTATGGAGTGTGAAGCTCATTCGTGCTGTGAATATCTACTGGTGTGAGTGAAGACAAAAGGCTCAGCAAACAGTGCACACGAAAAAAAATTACCTGTTCAATAGGAAGCAATACGATACTCGTAATGAGATGTTCTACAGAGTAGCCTATAAGTTCTATAAATTTTACTCGCTGAATTTAAATATTATTTATAAACATACTTCGCAGATGATAACTTAATTTAGCACTCAGGCTTAAGAGTATACCTACAATTATTGCTAGTTTATTTCACGAATCAGAGGTCACACTAGTAGCAGGAACGCCATCGGCAATATCTTCCCCTGGTATCATGAGATCTTCTCGGTGACGACGATCTACAAAGCTGCGGTACCATGGACTATAGGCACGTAGTAAGTATTGGGACTAGTGTGGAAATCGTCGTACCCATTTGCATTTTATACAATTAACTGCTTTGATGGTGTAGGCCGTTGTCTGTTTTTTCTGTCTTTGGAGACAAGTCCCGTTTGGTCTTTATCGAGGAATGTGTCTCAAAGTTAACTGTCAAGTATACGTCAAAATGTAAATCGAGTGTTACTTAAAGTGACTGAAAGTCTTGGAATTCAGTTTGTCTTCATCCAAGCGGGTGCTTCACCCCACACATCAAGCTTGGCCCAGAAGTGTTTCAATGACCATTTCGGGGGTCAATGGAATAAACACAAGTGGTCTCTCAAGTCCTGACATTAATCCTATGTAGTTTTGGCAATGTATATCTTAAAGAGTGATATCTCAACCAAATCCTACTCAACTGTGGCAGCTCTAGTAGATACCCTTCTTGTTTTGCGGTCTGGTTCGGAGGAAGAAGTAGTGCAGTCTTTATGCCACTTAGTTATGTGCAGTCTGTGGAACGCATTGCCAAAACAAAAGAAGTTACCTTGAAATCAGATGATTCTAAATGTGTTACCAATATGCAATAACACCTTAGTGCCAAATTTCATTATCTTACTCTCATTTTATTTTTAATAATAATGAATAAAGAGGGTAAATATTTTTGGGATACTTAATATTGTACTCGTATAATCAGACGTTAACCGATAACTTTTAAAATGATACAGTAGCAACCTAGGAGTTATAAATGGTTGTACCTTCTCCGGAACGTCACTCCTAAGATATGGATTTGCAATATCTGGATAGAGTTTCAGTCATTAATCGCAAATGGACCCAAACTGGTCAATCAAACAAAATCTAGCTAAAACCGTGCGAATCGAACACGCATTGGAGAAGGTGTTCACCAGCCGGTATGCATCACGAATAACTTCACAAATTATAATCCGTAGATTTCAGCACATTTTATTGCTGACTTTTCGAATGCGGGCCCTCGGAGGGATTCATATAAACTTTTGCTAAATATGTATTTTCTAACCAGCGTAGGGACTTCAAACAAAAACAGAGGCTGTTCACAATGATATTGTAAGGCATGGATATGTTACAAAAAAATAATGATAATAATAATAGCAAAAATATCGGAGTCCTTAACATCGAACGGGGAGAGGTTACTGCGTCTGAGGGAATCACCATCGAAGAAGGTACCGACAAGGATATCGAGGAGTCAGGTTACAAGTACCTGGGTGGCATGGAGTATAACACCATTCTCCACAGAACGATGAAAGATTCCATTCGGAAGAAGTACCTCACCCGACTCCGGCTTATCTTGAAGTCACACCTCAATGGGGACAACACCATCAAGGCCATCAACACCTGGGTCGTCCCCGTGGTCCGATACTCTGCTGGCATCATTAACTGGACCAAGAAGGACTGCACTGACATGGACATCAAAACCAGGAAGCTCATGACCATCTGTCGAGCACTGCACCCAAGATCGTGCGTCAACAGACTCTATCTCAACAGAAGAGAAGGGGGCCGTGGCCTCATCAGCGTGGAGGACTGCATCGAAGCGGAAAAACGCGCTCTCTTCCAACACTTCAGAGGGAGCGACGACCCGTGGGTACGCTTCTTGGTCGAGGCGAAGTTGCTGAAGGAGACCGAAACGGCTGAGCAATTCAAACAGCGACGACGCCTCGAGCGAACTAACAAGTGGAAGAGCATGAAGATGTCCGGCTAGTACCTCGAGGCTGTTCAGGACAAAATAGTCCCCGACTCATGGAACTGGCTCCTGAGGGGTGAGCTGAAACGGGAAACAGAAAGCACTATCCTGGCAGCTCAAGAGCAAGCCCTCAGAACCTGGTATATCCAGAAGAAAATTGACAAGAGAAACGTCTCTAGTACCTGTAGAATCTGCAGGAGCTCGGATGAAACCATCAACCACGTCATAAGCGAATGCGGAGTGCTGGCGCAAAAGAAGTACAAGCGCAAGAACGATAAAGTTGCCCACCTCTTCACTGGACCCTCCTGCGGATCCATTACTTCCCGGTCAGTGAGAGGTGGCACGAGCACGAGCCCGCGCCCGTGGTTGAAAACGAAGCCGTGCAGATCTACTGGGACAAGAGGATGGAAACCGATCGTGTACTCCACGCCAACCGACCGAACATCGTCGTCAAGGACAAACAGGAGAAGTCGGCCAAACTGATCGACGTCTCAATCCCCTTCGACTCCAGAATCATCGACAAGGAAGTGGAGAAGAAGGAAAAGTACCGGGACCTTACCATCGAACTACAGAGACTGTGGCAGATGAAGGTCGACGTCGTTCCAGTGGTCATCGGAGCTCTGGGGGCCATGTCCAAGAATCTCAAGACCGACCTCCGAGAGCTCAAGCGCCGCCATCTCCACCCAGGAACCCTCCAGAAGAGCCTCTACTCGGAACAGCGCACATCATTCGCAAAGTGCTCTGAACCTTAGGTCGCGGGATGTGACCCGGCGCCAGAGCGTAGAGCCCAACATCGCTCAACCGATCCAATTATTGGGTCGTGAAATCCCCTCGATAATAATAGCGTAAATATCGGTAAATTAATAATCGATGAAGAGCAAAATTCTTCACTGAAGGAGCAGGCAGATAAATTCATAAGTATAGGCAAGGGCAAGCAGTAGAAGTAACTATGGTCATTAATAGGTCAATTTTATAGCCTAAGGTAAAATTATTCTTTTCCTACTGTAACTCGGATTATCGTATTACATCTCCTAGGTCAACTGATACATACATTTCGTACAACACTGTAATAATTTCGGTTTTTACGGCCGGTTTCTACGTTGATTATAAGACACATTATTGAAGTAAAGGTCAAAGGTAGTCAATTTGATCGCACCCCCAACTTGGAAACCCGCATGCACTGGTTTGTGCTGCAGATATAGGCCAATAGGACCCAGAGGAGTATACGGCTGCAGTCGACTACAGATTGTCTTGAGCTATGGCTCCAGTGGCGGTAAACACCATGCAACAATCTGCGTTCTCAACGCTCCCCATTACTGGGAAAGGTCAGTAAACCCACAGTAGTACGCAGACCAGATGCTAACAGATTACGTCAAGCGCCGTGAATAGTTTGCCTAGCTGGGAGCGAGGTTCGAACCTGAGGCCTTGAAAGTCAATGCCAGACGCTTTGGGTCTGCTGCTATCAATCTAAGAGTAATTGAGAAGCTATTAATGTGGAGTTACTTGTCAGCACTCAAGTATAGTCTGCAGTGGGTGGGGAGTCGTATACAATCATGTCAAGATCAAAGATTACACACTTTCGGTGAGCTCATATTCTGTTGGCTCAGAATGATGCAATGATAATCTTTCTTCGGTAATAAATGATCATGATTAACTTCCACCTAATGCGCGGCTGCATCGGAAATATGTCTCTGAGGAGGTTATGGCTCCCGGAATTCTCAGGTAATCGTAAAAGGCATTCCTCGCCTACATGTTTCATATGATTACTTTAGTTATTATACTAATGCATAATTAAATACTAATTTCAGTTACTATCAGTAAGATAATGTCATTCAAGGAAACTCTGTTGAAGTGGAATGAGTGTTAGAAACTGCGTAGACTTTTTATTGATTTCATTGACCTGATTAGTTTCACAAATTTGTTACCGAGATTTTTCTGAGAAAGATAGTGAATCTAGAAAATAATTTTCATGGCTATTGTATATAATTAGTGATCCTCAAGCTATGAACAAAGTCAGTGTAATGGGATTTGTCTATGTTAGTTATTTATTATCTTTTAGCGTGAGCTTCGACTTCACGTCGGCATTAACGTTCTCCTTTATTAGGCGAGGCTAGTGGCTCCCCACCTGCGCTAACTAACGGCGAAAACTAATAACTTCGTGAAATCCTTTTTTTTTTTTTTTGCTTCAATCTCCTCCATAAACCACATAAACAATTTCTTAATTATCGTAAATAAACAATTCTACATTAGCATGCATAGTTTGGGTGCAGATGGACGGACCTGTTTTTTTTTTTGTATTCTATCTACGCCTATGCGGTTTTATAAGAAAAGACCAACCAACTAACGAATTAAGAAACCCATAAACCAAGCAACCAAATAATGAACCACCTTTCAACAAACGGACCAATCAAACAAGCAACCAACCAATCAACTAACCAACCAATTAATTGATAAAGCAATTGATTAATCAAAATGTGCAAAGTTGTTGTAAAGCCCGGAGCAACTTAGATGCTACACGGTTGATATGAAACAAGCCTGATGGTAAACGACAGACACCGAGAGGACAGCGTTTATGTTCACATACCATATGCCCATGACACCCTCTAGGGACAGTATTGTACTAATTTTATTGTCACGAGGGCATCTAATGATAGCTGGAGCGCTCAGGGGCTTAACCCATTACTTCACGCCTCAATACTGTGTCTCTCATAGGAGTGGTATAATTTAAAATGTTACGGAAGTATATCAAAAAACAATAATTTATAGCGAATATCTTATATAGAAATCTGGACCCCCTAACTGCTACCAGTCTGTCGGCTTGCACTGGCAGCCAGCGCCACGCTCATGAGAAGCAGTCGAATAACAGAGGGACAGGGCGAGCAATAACTGCTGACACGCAGAAAATGTTTCACTTGTTCCAATTTTATAGTGTCTGAGAATTTGCTGCGCCGCTTTCTTAAGCCCGCTGCAAACGATTGTCTTGTTTGTCCTATGTTATCATGTTATCGCGTTCGAATGCGTTGCTGTGTCTGTGTAAACAACAAAATGGGCCCTGCATTCTGACACGACAGTCGCTAAAAATCTGAAAAGACACAAGACACTGCACAAGTGACACGGGCTAAGCTGGAGAATACGACGGTAATATTTATTACCCTCGAACGAAGTGAGAGAGGTAATAATTTTTTCGTTGAAGATTTAAGTACATATTTATATATTTGTCTTTCTACCCAATAAGTGGTCGAAGGAGTTGAGCAATTTTCTTAATTTTTCGTAGGGAATTTGGTGGGTTGACCTAGATGTGACCCATGCAAAAAAAATAGTTCTAGCTGGCCATAATAAATGAGGGCGTTGAATTTTATTCCACCGCAGCAGATCGTCTCACGCCACGAGGCGTCCCATTTTTCTTATGTTATTATGAAGAGATCTGAACGGGGCGGTCAGCGCGGCGCTTGCCTTGTTGGGCACAGCATCCAAATGAGAAAGTAGGATTAGCCTTGCATCAAAAATGACTGTTGAATTTGCCTCGTACGTCACAAGGCATTCTAGTTTATTGACACTTTTGGTAGACACATGGTCGTGTTTACAAGGACAGTGCTAAGTATTCGAACGAGGTGAAGTAAAAACACAGGACAAAAAACTATCGTCTGCAGCGGGCCTTAGATGGTGTCTGGCATCAGCGTTAGTGCTAAGAAAAAAGGAAATCTGTACTTCTAGCCGAGGCAGCGGTTACGGTAGAGCATCGAAGGATGTAGATAACAATGATTGATGAGGCTAATTCACTGTTTCAGGATTCCTGTTATGCCTAAAAATCTGTGGAATGAATATTAATGTATACAAATAATAAGCTAATTTTGATAAAGTTATGCTATTATTATTATTATCATCCTAAAGAACTTTATGCTTGGGCCACCAAGGACAGGTAGTGCAACTAAAATGAAGCACTTTGCAACACTGAAACATGCCAAACGCTGCCAAGGGAAATCCAACAAATAGCCATTAACAGTTGACTGAACCGCCTGCAGGTAGACGCGATCAAAAGCTAATACCGACAATGAATTCCAAGCCGAAAGAGACGAGGGCAGAAAAGAGCGACTGAACTGACGAGTTCGGCGCCCAACAGTCTCTGCAGTGAAGGCGTGAGTAATACTCTAACACAGGCAGCAAGAAAGCATAAAAAATTAAGACAACCGGACAGTTGAATATTTCATTAGTGAGCTAAGAAATCACTTAACGTCAACATTAATGGGTTTACGATAGTGGGTCGGGGAAAACACCAAATTCGACCAATTAGCAATAAGGGTAGTGCCCAGTAAAGTGAGTGAAAGTGTGCATTGCCGACTTACAACAAATTAGTAGGTGCCCAGCTTTAAAAATTAAAGTGGGTTGAATTTGGACTTTATGCTCAAATGAAAACTGAAACAATCATACTCAACCTGGAACGATTCAATTTCATGCAATTGTTAGACGTAAACCTTATGATGGCATCACGTCTACGATTTTTTTGCAACTCGGAAACTCTTACTTCTGCTACGTATCAAGGAATCTGACGAATGTCTTCTCTGCACTTTGCTTCGTTCAAGACCCCATGGTTAAGGGACTTCACGCATTCAGTAACTGGTAAAACAAATGGAATCGGGTGTTATACTTCAAAGTGTGCCTTCTCAGTAGTGAAATTAACCTAGCTTTATTGATAAACTGCCGTCTTCCGTTCTAGAGGACGGTTTAAACACTGCCATGAGCGCTTTATAGAAAAAGAAGTTAATCTGTGCTACTTAGCTTGAAGACTATGGTAAACAAACGATAGATAAAAAATGGATAAAAACTACCAGTGTGGATGGATTTGCTTTGGGTACTTGTTATATTTTCAACTTGAAGATAGTTGTGCCGAATCGAAGCATTACAATGGATTTGCTTAAAAACTGACCAATTTTTGGAACAAGTTTCATGGGCGCTAGTGAATAATTCTTCATTGACTGCAGTTGACGGCTCTGGTATGTTGGCTGACAGAACTTACCGCCGTGATAAATGCAAAATTTTTATAACTACAAAACGCATTTCGCCCACCAATATCATCTTAGTATGGATAAGAGTACTCTGTGAGGTACAGTACTACGTCATTAACTCACAAGATTATCTATAAGAACTGCCGGAGTTACGGAACTTGCATAACTTGCTCGCCAGTATTATGTTAGTAAACGGCAATGAGTATGATACTTTGTGAGATAAAGCGGTCTTTTAACCAACCCATTAATATTTTGTAAGAAATCAACGTGAGTACTTTGTGAGTTACCGCACTTTGGTAATAAGCACACCAATTGGAAGACTGTAGTCACAAGAGCAACAACCTCATACAATTCTGCTGCTTTGGAAATAATTGAAGCAGCTATTAATATTGAGGTGCTCTGGCACTTGAGAACTTCGCCATCTCTAAATACTTCCGACAGAACTAGACTCACGTTTTCACAGTTGCGTTTTTGACAGCGCAACCATGTTGGTAAGCCCGCAGCTAGTGCCTCCAAACTGCTGTAGTGTTGCATTTCGACGTTCAATGCATTGCTTATGTGCTTTTATTACAGCTTATAAGTTATTAACAGTCTACAATCATGCATTGAACGAACCGTGAATCTCTTTGCCTTATTTCATTCAAGTGCAGCATGGGAACCAATCACGGAATCTCTGATGGAATGAAATAAACCACACGACGTTCATTACAGACCGATGCCTCTGCATTCAGTTAATAATATTACTTATTCAACGGCAGTGCAGCTAACATTAATCATCAGCATAAGAACGTCCAGCAAGTTAGTTATTCCGATGGTAGGTTAAAGGGGACGACCGATAACTTATGTACAGCAATATTCTCTCATATTTTTAACCGAGTAACTACAGTACCAAATTGAAATTTCTGTGCTAAATTGAATATTGATAATATGCAGTTAATTCAGTGCTTACTGTACAGAATGCTGGAAAATGCTCCAAAAAAATTTCTCAGTTAAACCCTGCACCCTTGGGTGACGAATTCCTCGTGTCGATATTTCGATCATCATTCAAAATGTTCCATAGCACGGTAGCTGCATGCTTCCGTTCTCAGCTCTAACACCTTGTATCGCTCGTTCGATTCCCCGTGCACACGAGCTCTTTGCAGATCTTGGTGTGCTGACTCGGCAGTTGTGTGTGCATGNNACCCGAGGGCGACTGCGACTACACTTACTTATCTGGGGCCAGTGGGCCTATACCCGCAGCACAAACCAGTGCATGTGGGTTTCCCAGGTGAGGGTGTGGTCTAAGTTGACTTTACCTTTTACCTTTAGAAGCACAAAACAGCAGTGACATGTTATACAGCCTATTTTATGCATCACAGGGCTAACATCACGAACTGTGAAAAAACGGTGAAACAGAAAATTGCGACAACAATCATTTGACAAGTTCTTGATACACACTGTATATACGTAACAGTGAACAGTACGAACTATAAAAACAAGCGGGACCAGTAAAATTCCACGGTTAGTGAATGTTCTCTCTTTATAAAATGAAGCAATCCTAACGTACGCTATTATAACTCACTTTAGTTCGACCTGATGCAGCTCCTCTACCTAACCTAGCCTACCCCATAACTAGCGCCTGTCCCTTAATCCTTACTAACTGCGTCTAACCTCAAGTCTGCTGCGCACGAGAGTCGATACATCCATGGGAGCGCTTCTCCCTATCCTTCCCAATACGCTGCTGTGTAGGCAGCGTCAACTTGCTAAATATTATTGTATTAAAGAAATGCTTAAACTCCGTGCCGCGCCAGCTATTCCGCTACAACGAGGGCCACTTGCTCAGTTTAGACTCTGTCTTTGAATTTCAATTGCGTTTCAAATTCGTAACTGTAAATATTTGGAATTGATGTGGCTTAATGGATTAAACCGTTATCGCGCGCAAAGAAACATCTGTTCCAAGAACGTGAAGCGCTTCCTTGTTCCGACTCATACGGAGCGAGCTTAACGTAGCCCGTGTATGCCAAGTCGTAGCAAGTCTATCACAAATTAAGTTACCCTACACAACATATCTAGACACTATAATACTGGTGGATCCGGCAGATGTTTTGCAAGCAAAATTTTCACCCTTGTATATCATGACAGAGACATAAAGACAACATAAAAATAAATATAGCAATCTCACTCTTGGAGGTACTTTTCTCATTGCTTTTCTTTTATCTAGAGGGAGCGCGCTGTCATAAAATGACAGCGAAGAATTAGTGAAGACCTTCTTCATTGATCATACATTCGTTATTACAACTGCTAACCTAAGCGCCCCGAGAAGAGCGTTTACAGCTTCACAGCCGCTGAGTATCGAAAGTTTCTTTTTCTCTGAAATGGAGAAAAAACATAGCTTATTGCAGCCCGATCAGCAACGCTCAAAGTAACAGCTCAGATTCGGTATTGTGGATACGGTAGGCTAGCCTATCCAGGCTCAATCGTTTTTGTTCAGCGAAAGCTGTTTCATCGACCATTGAATTAAATTTGGGAGAAGGGCTGAAGTAACGAAATCATCTGTGCGAAGAAACTACAAATCAAGATACACGAGAGTGCCTATGGAAGCTTCAGATATCTTCAGTGCTGCGATTTCAATTTCGGCAATGCAAGAAGTGCATTCAGACATATGGTCGCCCGATACTTTGCCATAGATTCGATATATATGGAACAGCTAATACTCGTACAAATCAGACTAAGCCTGCCATGTCTTCATTATTTCAATATGAACTGTCCCTGATTAAGAACGTTTGCCATCTTCTGTAACCCAGCCTATTTTCTACCGATCAGTTTTCAGTGGAACTTGAGAGGACACACCAGAGCCTTCAACCTGGGCTAATTTCCGCTTATCTGTTTTCTTAAAGTGTGGCAGAAAATGGATAAACAGTAAATAAATAAACAAACAAACAAACAAACCGAAAATACACATCGGTAGTTATTATATTGTAGATTTACACGCCTTCACTAACCTTTGTTACTCATCGTCTGAAGATTACATTATTTAGACTTTCACATTTTTAAAATTTCCATTTTTCATCGGTGTATTTGACGATTTTAATTCTATTGCGGGACCCGTGGCTGCTTTACTTTATGTGCGATAGCTTTCCCACAAAATGTAATACTCAGCCTATGTCTTCAATAATTTATTCATGTCGTCGAAAGCACTTTTCAATCAGTTTACGTGATTTTTCTATGCATCGCGCTTGCACTTCATAAATGCTTTAGAATGAAGCAGTTCAGAACAACTCACTTTGCACTGTATTCTGGCTACGAATTTTCCCATATTTGGATCGTTATGCGACCCCAGCAACGTGAATATTACAGATATGACAATCGGTACGGTATGTATGATACGAGTAAAATGAACTTCATGCCATTGCTTCGAAACTCACTGAAATTTCTTCAAGAGCGAGCGAAAGAAGACAGCTATAGTTTAACTTCTCTTCAGCGAAAATCAGAGCTTCTTGCGAGTTGAAGCTTCCTGTATCTCAATGCAAAAATTCACAAGCAATTGAACGTGCTGCAGAAAGGTGCCCACTAACCCCAGAAGAGTGCACGGCTGCAGTCAACCACGAATTGTCAGATCTGTGACGTCGAAGTGTGAGAGAGAAGTCTCACACGCCAACTAAACCCCCCCCCTTCCCCCTCCTTCCACCTTGACTATCCGACTTTCTGGTCTTGGAGTAAATATTCTACTGGAGGGCACCTCCAGCCGCCGTTGCTGGCAGCGCTTGCCTTCCGTTGTAGCTTGAACTTCTTCACTCTTAATACCTCTAACTTCAGCACCTGGCTGAGTGACTGGCTGATACCCAGTTTTACGATGGAGTTAAATAGCCTGCCCCTTCCTATCAGCACGAGCTGGCTCACAGAATCTGCTAGCAGAAGCTCGGAGCAAACGCTTACGCCGAGAAAAAAAATAACGTTTAAGATGCGACGGAAACTTTAGCGGTTGGTATATAGGATACCAATTGCTATTTGAGTGGCCTATTCTGGAGAATTGAAAATCTAAAATTTAGTAGACATGGACAGTATGTGCAGCTAAGACAGTTGAAGAATGGTATGAGCCTGATGGCTCGCACCTCCTCTCGCTACAAGCCGCAATGGCAGGGGAAAAGGCACACAGTCTCCGGTAGGAATTAGTGAACGCGCGCACACCAGTGGAATCTTTATTCCAAGTTCCTGGTCAATGCCTGTATTGATGCGGTAGCCTTTAAATGCCGATATGCTAATTCAGAAAGCCGAGCACCGCACAGGTAATAGTGTGCCTGAGGCAGACGCTGCAACATTCTGCCACTGTTTTTATTTTGTTAAGTAGGAAGTTGTAGCGTATCTGTCAAAGCCACGATGAATGAAGACGTACCATTGCATATTCCTCACCCGTAGAAATAACGGTGAGCTGCGCAAAGTACCTAAATAGTTAAATTGATAACCACCAACAGCAACGGTTTACGAAACAAAGGCATCATTGATTAGCGCTGCAAAGCTTAGCTCAAATCTGTTCACGAGACTTGACTTATCCGGTATTTCAGAAAAAAACGTTAGTTTCGCTGCGTTAAGCCGTGATGTAGGTGTAAGCAACAGCCTGATTATATCTGAGACAGCCACAAGTTCTATTTTGTGGAGCAGGCATTGAGCTTTATCGACGCTCAATGTGTCGCGCCCTTCAGTGTTTGAGATTCTAATCCCGTTTATGTTGAACCCTCTGCGCTATTTCTGTAGTGCGGTCTGCAGAGACACTCGATGCGGGTCGGTGGACACTTGAAGGGAAGTAATTGCGGGTTCTTTCTTTCAAGAGGTGTATTTATAATTGGCAAGTACAAGTTACACAGAACTTATCAGTCGTCTTCGGTTCTAGTTACACCGGTACAATAGGATCAGTGCAGGAGCTACGAGAGAGAGCTGTATGCTTCAGAAAGCGGGCAACGGAATACAAAACACCGATAGTACAGCGACAGTAGTTTAAATAGGTGCAAATATGAAAGTTAATGCGCTAGAGAGGTCACATCTGCGCCCCAGAGACAGATAACAAAACTCACAAGAGCTTTCTTGCCATTAAGTAAATTTGACATGGTGAACGTGCAACAATATGCTACTGCCAGAGGATCCGGCACGAATCCCGCGTTAACTCGAGGAGCTCCAGCCTTTCTCCCAATCTCCATATTCCGAGATTCCGAGAACGGTAAAAACGCATTTAGACTGTCACATACCTAATAGTCACACCAATTACAGGAATGGGTCAGAGATATTAAGAACATCTGGTGCCCAGACTTAACCGGACTAAAATAACAGCTTTCCCAATATTGCAATCTGGGCAGTAGGTTAAGAGAATAGTGCAGAATAGTGCAAGGAAAAGCATTCTCTACTCCTAAGTATTCTACACTCTTCAATGTTCTACAGCAGGATTGAGTTTTCAGCTGCCTCAAGCGTAATTGATTCGAGGTCAACACTTGAAACTCGATTCAGACGACGAACCTTAAAAGCTTCTCTAAATTTCGGAAAAGACAAATGTAGTGAATCAATTAGAACTCGACCTCAATGTTCTAATCGATAACGCCTAAGATACCGCTACCACTCACGCTTCAATCTACGGGATAATTTTTACAGGGGCAAAAAATAGCTGCAGTGCACCGTTCTATGCAGAGCTAAATTTCCATCACCTGTATGAGGGAGCACATTATTCTTTGATTATAATTTGATGATGCAATTATATAGCGAGCCCTCCCCCCCACCGAATTTACATTTTATCGCTTTTCATTGTGTCTTTCTGCACCGGAAGTTAGAAGTGTAGACAAAATTTAGTCGAGGAGCAGCTTTTCAGCGAGTGATTAATTTTCACACGTAAAACACCATGAAATTTACCCTAAAACATCTCATGACTAAAGTATTCAGAAACCCAGAAGACAGGAGCGACATCCACCGAATTGAGGGACACAAAAATTATTGTTTGAGTCGTTTGGCAGCGGCGCTCTTTGTACACGAACTTTTTTTGTGGTAATTGTGGGCTTACTATGCGCGTGTCCCGAACTGTGGGCTTACTATGCGCTTGTCCCGAACTGTGGGCTTACTATGCGCGTGTCCCGAACTGTGGGCTTACTGTACACTTGCCTCGATCCTCCGAATTGTAGGCTTAGTATACACGTGCCCTGGACTGAGGGATTGTTCTACATTCTTCTTGAACTGAGGACTTGCTGTACACGTGGTCTTGACGTAGGGCTTGCTGTACACGTGCTCTTGACTTAGGGCTTGCTGTACACGTGCTCTTGACTTA
>LQNS02000210.1:1480335-1496325 GCA_001587735.2 Parhyale hawaiensis
TGGCCCCAGACGAGCTAATGTAGTCGCAGTCGCCCTCGGGTTACGAACTATGGCGCCAATTTGACGGAAGGAACAAATAACCCGAGACCCCCCACCCCCCTCATCTCTGAGGAAAGCAGTTCCGCCTCGGCGCCGAGCATGCACACACAACTTGCCGAGTCAGCACACCAAGTTCTGCAAAGAGCTCGTGTGCCTCACGGGGCATCGAACGAGCGATACAAGGTGTTAGAGCTGAGAACGGAAGCATGCAGCTACCGTGGCGGCCGATAATATTATTATTTGAGTTTGGAAGACAGTATCATGACAACGATGCACTTACATTGCATATAAGCTGACTGGAGTTGCATTCAAGTTCATTGCAGTATTTCACTCAAGGTTTTACTTGTGCCTCTGTGGCAGACGCACGTTTAATTAAAAAGAAGAAATAGGAACTAAAAAGAACGAGCCGTCTACAGTTTTAAGAACGCGGACGTGCTACTATTGGAGAGAGATGAAGCGTATATAAGACAGTGTCAAGAAAAACTTGAAGCAGAAAGGTAACAAAAGGGAATAAAATCTGCTGATAAGTGTGAGCAGGGGAGTGTGGAAACGGTAAGTCAGAGTAGAGAAGATCTACGGATGAGAGCCCGACAAATCTCAATGAAAAAGCAAGCCAGAGCAAAGAAGATTCCGCACCGGCCTATAGTGAGCAAAATTATCAATTATTGCGCGATTTTTTTTTTTCACGCACGGGCCCACTAGTTTATAATAGTTTGCCTGATGAATTATTACAGCCGATGAGTCATCAATCATTTAAAAGAGCTTTCAGAAACTATTGCTTACGCAACTAAAGCACTCTTAGAGCGCATACTTCCGATAAGCGAGGCAACGGTTACAAAAAAATGCAATTTGGCTTTAAAACCATAATTTTCTTTTATAAACTCCAAAATCTAATCATCTATGCCTTCTAATCTTATTAACAGTTTCTGCAATTTTCGTGAAGATCCGATCATAACTTTTTGAGTTATGCTGCTAACAAACACTATGACAAGCACGAGTCAAACATACAAACGAACTAACCGATCTGCACCAAAATTAAACCATTTATGTCTTTTACCATTACTAACAACTCCTAAAAATTCCATAAAAATCCACTAATAGTTTTTTGAGTTTTTGTGCTAACTAACATAAATTTAGAAACAGTGACTAATGTACGAACAGATCAATTCAAAACTTTGGTTATTTACTCTTCGTAATATACCTAACAACTCATGTAAATTTGATCAAAATCCGTCCATAAATTTTTGAGTTGTGGCATTGAGAAAAATGAGTAGACAAACAAACGGATGGACGTATCTTCACGAAAAGGTAATCATCTCTTCCTCTTAAAATACCAAACAATCCCTCTAAATTTCATCAAAATCCACGCATAACTTTCTGAGTTATCTTGGTGACAGACAAACAGGCAGAAAGAAAGACAGATAGACAAACAAACAGACTGACAAATCCAACGAAAACATAACCTCTTTGGCGGAGGTAATTTTGGTGACCGATAAAATGTCCTCTGCCTAATAATGCACACCACTTTTAATGGGCTAGTTTTTAAATTCATACTCAAGATAGTGTAGATACTGATTGTATTTTCTGTTTGCGTGTAAGATTTGGAAACAATAAAGGTGTAAAGATAAACTCATAAGAAATTGGTTCGTTAGCCCTCTGCTAAATGCACTGTGTGCGTGTGTGTGTGCGTCTATCATATTTTGAAGAAGGTGGACAAAAATGTATTTTCATTTCTTATTTCCAGCGAAGCAAGCAATCCAGGCAGCCGAAATAATGGGACTGCAGCGGTAGGCAGCTACAGTAATCCAGGAAATAGTGGTATTGCGGCTTAATCAAGGGCAGTAACAGTAATATTGGAAACATCGGTTCCACGGTATAAAGGCAGTGTCAGTAATCAAAGAAGTAGCGGTACTACGGCATCAAGGCAGTGTCAGTAATCAAGCAACTAGCGGTACCACGGCATAAAAGCTGATGCATAAGTTCCAGAAATAACAGTATGCGATATAATGATCAATAGAAAAGTTCCAAAAATAATGGTAGTACGGCATAAAGGCTGTTGCACAAGTTCTAGAAATAACTGTGCAACGGTGTAAAGCTCTTGCAAGAAGTAACGAAGCAACGATACTTGGGCATATAAAGTAGGCTGTTATAGGAATTCTGGAAATAACTATACTATGGTATAGAAACTTTGACACCCGCAGTAAAGGTATAACACGGCATGCAATGGGATCCGTACAATCTGGGGAATTTCTGAATCACGCTGTTACAGCAGGTAAGCAGTTAAATTACATTTTGATGTACAGCGTTCATGGCATACAAGTAGTAAAAAAGTTCCCTATCAGCGGTACTACGGTATATCGCCGGTTGCAGCGTGGTATTTAAGCAGTAACGAAAATTCCCGAAGCAGCGGCATTGCGTCTATTGGCGTTTTCAAAAATTCCCATCATTACCTGACTAGCGAACGTAGGCAGTTACAATAATTCCTGTAAATGATAATACGGCATTTAGACAGTTAGCAGAAATTCCGACATAACGGGACAAAAATATATGAACAGTTACTACAGAGCTATAAATAACGGCAAGCAGGTGGTAAAATGAATTCCCAAAACAGCGGGAGTACAGCAGCCAGGCAGTTCTAGAAATCTCTGAAAGGAGGTCATTGCGGCAAATGGGTACACTAGTTGCATTAGTTCCGGAAATGAAGGTACCTACTGTGGCATGCAGCTAGGTCCAAGTACTGTTGAGAATAAGGGTAATGCATCGTATCGGCAGTTACAGGCATTCCTAAATTAGTTGGTCTTTCCGTACGCATTTATAGGGTTTTCTGGAAAAATGGCACAGCGGCATAATAACAAAAATAAGAATTCTGAAACAACGATAGAACGGAATGAAAGCTGTTGGAAGAATATTCGAAAAAATGTACGACCGAATAGAAGCACTTAAAAAAATTCCCGAAATCACATTACTATGACAAAGATGTTAACAAGAATTCCCGAAATATTGATTCTAAGGAATATAAGCAGTTATACAAATTCCCGAATTTACGGTGCTATATACGGTGCAGAAGCAGTTGCAGTAATTATAGCTAAAGTCGAAATTACATCTAGTCACTCATAACATAATTTAACGGAAATGTACTGAAAAAAATCATCAGTCTATTTTAAAGCAACTTAAGCTTAGTTGACATTCAGGTACAGCTCAATTTACAGTAGAATAAATAATCAAACATTAGCTGTATTAAATTAAACATTTGAGATTAACAAGATGCAGACATCTGGAGTAGCATTTAGATTAAAGTACACTTACCTAAACAACAGTCGTGATGCAAGTAATGCTATTCGTATGAGAAACAAATGCAATATCGAGGCTTACGTGGGCAGGAGAGGCAGAAGGACTCGCTTTCCTGCGGTGTGCCTCGTCCGCACTTCTATCACTCACTGCCCTTTAAAAAAAATTGTGCTCACTCTTACCTTTCTCTTGACGACGATTGTTCAGCTTGTGTTTTGTATAAAACACTGGTGTGTTACTGTTCGGAATAGAAGTACCCTATCCCTGTATCGCCTGCTATTTTTAACGCTTCTAATGATGCTATTGCTACCGACGAAAAGAAATCTTTCTTCGGCGAATCTATGTTCAACGCCTTCTTGCCGTGCGTGTTATTCACAGAGCAGTATAGTAACAGTGTAATTCGTACGAACTCTGCAGTCACATTTAAACTAAATTCTTGAATGTACTGCCTGTATCAGCAACGTATGAGCAGCTGCCAGCAGTCATTCATTTTCCAACTTCCTGAAGTGCGTCTAATGCACCGAAGTCGCTTCTTACATTAAGCTCTACTTTACAGGTGAACTGAACGCTACTGCTGCAATTTATATCGTAAATACTACTGTTGACAAGACCCTACATTACTTCTGACGGAGAAAGGTTGAAATAACGAAACTCCATTAATGTTCACTCACCACGATTTTCGTAGGTGGCTGACAGTTATTCCTCAGAACCGTAGCACTACTTCACTTGCAGTACATTAGGCTCAACATGAACTCTACGCTAAGCATATCATAGAGCCCACATAATTACAGGGTGTGTCAGAATGGCAGGCGAAGCTCAGGGCTGTTCAATTAGGAAAGGGCACATTCGATTGGGCTCCGAAACTAATCCTTTGAATCTTGCCTTGTCCGGAATTTCACACAGAAGCTTTAGATTTGTCTCTTTGAAAAGCAAGGCAAGTGTTACAATCAACGCGATTACGTTGAGCCTGTTGAAAACTCCATTGTACGGAGCACGATTTAATTTTTGAAAGTCTCAGGGGTGACCGAGTGCGGATTACTACCTAAATCTCAATTTAACGGGTCGAAGCCGGCGCCCCTGCCGGAAGTTTCGAACAACTCAAGCCTTGATTTTGAGCTTGATTTTGACGCACAATCGAACGTGCTCATAGTGATCTGCTGCAAGCCAAGCCCACTTAACTTGACTTGCGCTATACTGCAGGCGGGCGGGCTCGCTTCGACGCGCTTACTCGAGTTTCAGGCGTTGGCCATTCAAAGATTTCTGCAAGACTTTCAAGAATTCCATCGCACTACGTAAAATGAAATTTTAAGACTGCTCAGCTTCCGGGCATGTCCGATTGGATGGCAAAATTGAAGCTTCGAGGCTTGGCTTATTCGGAACCTGAGACAGGCGGGCTTGCTTCGACTTGCTGAGCTGAGTTTCAGGCATTAACCCTTAATCGGTTACCCTTGAGACTTCCGGAAACTCAATCTGGCTCCACAAAATGGAGTTTTTAGCGACTCGACGTAATCGCGCTGCTCTTAACACTTGTAACACAAATCAAAGCGGCAAAGCCAAAAGGTTCTGTCCAAACTTTCCTACAAATCAATCCCCGAGTGTTTTATTTCGACGCTGAGTTCAATGCGCCCACAATCGGGCTGCTTCTCACACCTGTAACGCGAGTCAATGTGACGACGCCAAAGTTCCTGACAGCAGTTCCGGACAAAATAAAGTTTACTGGGCTTGGCTTAGCTAGACTGGACGAGCCGGTCGAACGAGCCCTTATACTTCGAAGCTTAACTTTTCCGGAACCATAAACGGGATCGTTTGGCTTGGTCACTCTGAATGGTGCCACAAGTTTGTGAAAAAGTCGAATTGCAGTAAAGAAACTCTGTTTAAGTCTCCTTTTTACAGAGTATGATGGAGTTTCTGGCGGTCTCAAGGATAACCGTTTAATGGCCAATGCCTGAAACTGAATTCAAAGGGTCAGAGCCAGCGCACTTACCAAAAGTTTCGTACAAGTGAAGCCTCAATGGCTTAATTTTGGAGTCGAAGCGAACATGACTATGCTGTCTCTTGAGGAAGTATCATTGACTCAGCTCAAATTTTGTTATTTGGTTATAGGAACCGAACTTGAATTAATTGTGGTTCGAAACTCATTTTTACTTACCAGCGACGTATAATCAGATATCCGGTTGAGTTTCCTTTACTAAACACTTCTTCAACAAAAAGTATGCAGCATTTACCGTGTTGTCGGTGTATTTGTGACCGCAGCTGTGTACCCGTTCCGCGGCTTAATTTAACTACTGTACATTTTAGAATTTCCCGACCCAGACTGCGATGACCAAGTACGCTACCCTCTGTGTTCCTCTACGTATATATCAGCAGCCCCGTTTGACCATGGGTGTATTGCGGCAAAAATATTGTCGCCGTTATATAACCGTACCATCGCCACGGTATAAGCAGCTAGGGTAAGAAGTAGTTTTAAAAATGGTCGTTTCCGAGCCGCCATATCCTCTTATGAGCCACTCGATCGGCCACTACGGCGAATTGCTACACCTAAACTGCTCACTACCGCTAGCCTCTGTTGAGTTAGTCCTCGCATGTCTACATCGTAAAGTCTTATGCTGAGCCACTGTATTGAATACTTCCAGCCTGTGCAACAGTTACCGCCATGCACCGACTGGAAGGCAGCGCCATTAACCGGCAGGGAACATGGCGCTGCAGAGCACGCAAAGAACTCCAGAGTCTGACGAGGCATCAAGCACTAAAGAAAAGATAACTTAGCAGCCACTGGTGCCCGACTCGTCCCATGCCAAGGACCATCAAACGCAAAAAAAAATAAATAAATAAATAAAATGTCGTGGAGCATTTACTTTTTGACTAATATAAATGTACACAAGCATTCTGGCATAAAGATTGCCAGGGCATTTTTTTAAATAGGAGTAATATTATAAATCGCATTAAAATTTTTTGTGATTAAAGACCCAGTAAAGTTAAAATGATATAATCATTTCCAGTTAGTTGACAAATACAGGGGTCATCCTATGGACCGCCGAAAAAGCCTTCATAGACCACCAGTTGAGAACCAGTGGCTTAGCCTCTTCCCAAGAAGTGACTGTATAGCCTCATGAACGTAACAATTAATTTCTGAACATTATTGCGGCTACTTTGTAGTTTTCTGCAGGCTTAGAGCCTAACATTTTGCCGAGTAGGTAAGGAAGCCCTTTACCGAGTGCATGAATTTACTACTCCCAACAACAATGAAATGTGAAATGAAAGTAAAGCCAGATGGACCGCACACGCCACAGGGAAATTTAATGACTAGTACTTCCTACAACAAAGCAACCGCTATTCTCCGGAAGACTGTACGGCTGCAGAAAACATAATTTCCGGGGCAATGGTGTTAGACACGCGGAAGGCTCGTGTGACAACCGCGACCCCCAACAGTTCCCATTTTTCGTTACGTTAGTGCCTTCGCAGAAGACTTTGAATGCAGAAAGGTCGACGATGCATTCACTCCCGAGTATAGAAGATTTTACCTGCTGGGCGGAGACACGAACACTGGACCTCGTGGGCCCAAGCGCAGCACTCTATCACTCTGCCACTGCAAGCGTAACGGTAAAGGAGAAGTCGCCTTGCACGCCCCAACTAAGAAACCCATATGCACTGGTGTGTGCTGCAGGTAAATACCCACTTGAGCCCGGAAGATTGTACGGCTGCAGCCAATCACAGATTGTCCAGAGCTATATGACGTCGTATTGACGGAATACCCAATAGGCAACTGCGCCCCCCCCCCCCGAGCCTAAGGCTAGTGCCCTCCAGTGACTACGAGTAAAAGATTTACTGATGCTATACATTCCCAAGCGTCAATAGCTTTTCATTCCCTGCGATGGGTTTGAACTTCTGGTATCTCGATAATAAAAGAGTCAGCAACCTTGACACTGAGCTGCTGGGGGTATAACGTACGTAGCTTACAATCTTAAATAACCACAGCGGGGGTGGATGAAAGTACTGAGCCTCAGATGAACATACTGTATCTGCATATGAGATAAACAAGAGTTGTCTTTGTGGTCTGCTTTTATTTATATGCCTAAGTAGCTAACATTTTCCTTTTCGTTTTGGCAGGGCTTGATGTGAAACAAGAGGTTGACAACTTTCAGGAAATAAATGTCATTGTTTGAAGATTCAGTACTTTTGTGGTTGCAGTTATCCTAAGAATGTCAAAGAATACAGCCTATAACTCTGAAATTAGATTACACGTATGGTCTGTTATTCAGTTCTAACAATTCTAAACGCTGACAGTGCATGAACATATTTCGGGAAACGGACGGTTCATAAAAAACTATGAATTATGTGGCATAGTCTGTGATAGCTGCAGTCTCTTCGAGATAGAGATGAACCCCGTAGCTAGTGATGAAGTTTTTACCACCAGCATAACGATCTTTTATTATTTCTAAAACAGCTAAATTGTGCCCTCTCGAGAATATTTTGATTGTGTTTTTAGGAGCTATACTTGAAGTTAAAATATGAATGTAATATTACTCAAAATAAAAGTATATTCCACAAGCGGATATAAAATGTACTGCTGCGACAACATAGTTTAAGTAGAGCTGAGCGCGTCTGCACAAGTTGCAGAAATAAACGCTTTTACCGCTTTGAGAGAGAGCTTTTGCTATCGAATTATTGATGTCGCTATAAGAAGTGTAACGCGGTCTTATTCGCCCAAAGCTTTTCAAGATGAAGACGACGAACGCAACAGCGAAAACGACCAATTTGTTTATCGACAGTCTTTCTTTATTGGAACATTACTGGCGTATGACTGACGGCCACATCATTCAAAGGAAATATATTGCCGGCCTTATAAATAGGTAAAAGACTTACAGCGTCGGGCAGCCAACTGCATTGGGCACTTTGCTTGTTGCTGCTGCTGCTGCTCATTAATGAACGTACAAGCTACTGTGGTCTTGGAAACAGACAGAAATGCAGATTCTGGTTATTATGCAAGCTTGTGTAACAGAAGTGCAGTACCCTGGTCTCCAAGGAAGGCGAAGTGTATCTATCTTATTATACTAAAAGTCTGTGAACCTTGATTGTTTATTTGCGTCTTGCTTGACACAGCTTCTTCGCTTTTAGACGGGAAGAAATTTAATGGACTAGGCTCGGGCCTCTATTAGAATCTCCTTGACTAGGGCAAAGCCGCATTTTTCCCCTGGATTAGCTCTTTAATTCGATTGTATCTGTGATGCGGAAGTTAAACTGAGCTGGGCCTCAAGTACGGGCATAATCAATTCATCGGTTCCATGGGCAATACAACTGAAATACGTAACATATAATAATTTGACTTTGCTTACAGCCTCGGTGTTGAATATTCGTTAGAGAAGCAAAGAATCTGTTGCTAGTGAGCCGTATGGGCAGCTCCTTGACGACGGGCAGAAGAGGAGGGCCGAATAGCGTGTGGTCTATGACCAGCTAAATAACACCTGCTTTAGTGCGAAAGCAAAGACGATCGTGATGACGACCCAACGGGTCACGGGTCGTCTAGTATTTACTTACAATTAAATGATGCCGTGATAAAGGTTGTATAGTATTATTTCTCCTATTAGCAGTAGTAGTGGTATCCTTAGTATTAGTTTTATTGCCTCCGCCAATGAGATTATGTATTTTTTTTTGTCAGAGTTTGACTGTCTGTCACTAAGATAAAGGTAAAGTCAACTTCGACTGCACCCTTCTCTGGAAAATCCACTCGCACTGGTTTCTGCGGCAGACATAGACCAACTGGCCCCAGAGGGGTAAGTGCAGCTGCAGGCGACGACTGGTCGCTAAGAACTATGGCGCCGAAACGGAAGGTTCAACGACCAGCCACCCCCCCCCCCCTTACCCTAGAGCAGGTACCCCCACGATACCTATGCGCACAAGCAAATGCGCTGATTCAGCGCGCTGAGTGCCTTGAGCAAGACTGCACCTGGTGTGGGGATCGATCCCGGGTACCTCGGCACAACTGTGCAGCGCGCAATGTCCGCAGCTACCGTGGGTATAACTCAAAAAGTTGTGGACGGATCTACATGATACTTACAAGAATGGCTAAGTATATTGGGAAGGGCAGACGATTAGTTTCTGGTGATGATCCCTCCAACCATTTGCTCGTTCGTTCATTTCTCAATCTGCTTTGTGTTGGCCACATAAGTCGAAAAGATACGAACGGAGTGCTTCTCTCGTCATGTGAGTTCATTGTTAAAATATACCGCAATGTGTTGTAATTTGAGCTTCCCTGTTCTTTATAACTGTCCTTGAAACAAGAAGTTAATTGGAAGCGAAGAAGTAGAAATATCAGAACAGTACTGTACAGTCGGGAATGAAGATGCACAACTGTAGGAGCAGAACTAGAGTTGCTAAGGCGCTGTCGACTGTCAGTTCCGTCGAGAAAGGCTGATCTCATTGTCTGCAACTGGCTGGCAACTTCATGAGCTTTGTTGTCCAGTTTTTGAATCAAGGTTCAGGAGTTAATCTCGAACCGATTGTCCTTAGATTTAAAGCTAGACTGTGTTGACAGTTACATCCAGGCCTAGAACTCAATCTTAAACGTCGAGACCAGCTCTCATGACGGATTTATAACTAATGATTTTAGCTCCACTCAATGGGACAGGTCTCAATAATTGATAGCTTTAGTTCGGTTAGTCCACAGAGAGACACCAAAGTGCAGAAGGAAAGCGAGACTCGCTGTTGGTCCATTGAGTTCAAATAATTCCCCTGACTTCTCAGAAAACTCTACTGAAGGTCAAGTCAAACATTTTTCAGTGTTAGATATATGATTTACTATCACGTACACAGATATAGAGTTATTTCATTATTGCTACATTAGCCCGAGGACCGTTGCTAGACGGTGCCAGCGATATTTTTCGAAGTCAAACGACTGTTTCTGCAAGAATACTGGCAAGTCTTGTCATCCAAATGCTTTACTCGCATGATTTGAAGAAAACTATGGCCGCTAATAATCTACTCGTAGAGAGTTAGAAACACTACCAGTAATGCTGTGCTCATAATATTAAATGAAAATTTTATTACATACCGATGTGCTCGCTGCTGATATTAATATAGAAATATGCTGCACAATGATGTACTCATATTATACTAGGGAAACTATACTGCCGAATGACGAGCTAATATTATTCAAGGAATCTAATGCTGCAAACAATGTGCTTATATTATTACAGAAAAATGGCGCTGTCGCCCCTAGCACACAGCTCAAGTAGGTTACAAATTTTCCAAAAGTTTGCTTAATCTTTATAGCTATGCAGATGCATATATATTATACCATTCCAATAACCTATGGATGCCTTAATAACTTCTATTGCAGTGTGCTTCTGTGAGTAATGGGACTTGACATCTTGAGAGTAGACAGAAAGCACTATTGGATTATGCCAACAGGGTATGGGAACATTAATTAACGGGTTAGCCAGACAGGTAATAATTATTTTAATATTGGAAAAATAAGATCCGGCATAATGCCATGACGTCAGCGGTGCCAACACAGATATAAGACCGCAATACTCAGTCGCGCATTCACTATGATTTTCAAGTGGTTTACGTATTTGTCTTGCCTGCAAATGTGCTCAGTAAGCACCAGGGGTTAACCTTTGATGCTCGTGCACTGAGCCCATCTGAGACCGCTGGGAATGGTGCTGTTATTTTTTCTAAGAGAAATGATGTTCATTTTGGGCAAGAAAGAGTTAAATATACAACTACCAGACCAACAGTTAGATTTAGACACGAGCTAGGTTAGTCAGCGTAGGCCACAGATGTTTATTTGCCATTTGACACCGAATGTGCACTTCTCACAAGAGGAGACGGGGCGCCGATAGGCTCTTTCTTGGCCAGGGGTTCGCAATTGAAGGTGCCCGCACCCCCTAGGAGTGTGAGCTGACATAATAGGGGTACAAAATTTGAATTGTATCCATGTCATTTAGAGATTAGTTTAATTGTTGTAAATACTTTTTTCTGTATCATCTTATGAGACAATAATTTTGTAGGGGATTCAAAAACATATTTTAAGAGGAGCCGGGAGTAGAAAATTTAGGAACTGTTGTCATAGATAGTGCATACGCGTTGTGTGTGATTAAAGAATGAAGGAAGCAGCAGAGACCACATGGTACTTTAGTTGAAGAATCTTTCTATGTAGCAGACTACTTAGGGATCCCGACCATGCAGTGCTGAACTCCATTTTAGAAATAGCACTATGATTATAAATCTACGATAAACGAGGACTCTGAAACCCGGTGATCACACATCAGGAACACCACCGTTCCCACATTCAGTCCAGTAAAAGCTGAAGTTGAACCACAATATGCAGAGTTCAAGTCTATTTTAGGATCAATGCTAAGTCTACGAGAAACTGTAATGTCTGCGGATCCTAAGGACTCTGACACACAGTCTGCAAAGCTGGAGCGTCCCAGTTCGCACACTCGATCCAATACAAGTTGTAGCTGTCGGCCATCATGCAGTGCTCGACACCAAAGGAGTTCTGGGGATCTCCGCGGAAGGTGGATGTGTCCACGACGTCGCCAGCGTTGTTGAGGATCGGTGCAGAGGCGTCGGCTTTCTTCATGTCGAAGGCAATCTGTCCGAGAGTCGCGACGGTGTTGACGTCGAGATCAGTGGTCGGGTTTTGGATCAACAAGAGTCCATACGACAGGCACAGTGACAGGTGGTCGCTGCAAAGATAAATCATGTATCGTTAATTTTGTGGAGGCTCATGACAGTCTGAGACTTCTTTCGTAGTTATTTCCTTCAGTAAGCAATTTCCATGTGTAAGTACAAGTAACTGGCAATGGGATACAGCAAGTGATGAAAAATTACTGAAGAAAACCATGCTGGTACCTTGTAGCAGAAAAATTATTTCAATCAAACGTTCCTACCTGTGGACTTCATGGCAAACTATAGAGCACTCTCAGAGCGCATACCTCCACCAAGCAAGGCAACGGTAACGAAAAATTAAAATTGGTTCCGAAACTATTATTTTTTCTGTATCAGCACCAAAATCTAATCATTTGTGCCTATTGATAGTATTAACAATTTCTGTACTTTTCTTGAAGATCCGTTCATAACTTTTTGAGTTATATTGCTGACAAACATTATGACAAACAAAAGTCAAACCCACAAACGGACCAACGAATTATCACTAAAATTGAATCATTTATGTCTTTTAACATTACTGATAACTCATGTAAATTTCAAAAAGGTGCGTCAATAACTTCTTGCGTTAATTTGTTAACAATCATAAAATCAAACACAGCGACAAATTGACAAACGAACGAACATATAATCACAAAAATTTGGTAGCATTATACCCAACAACTTAGGTAAATTTCATGAAAATTAGTCCATAACATTTTCAGTTATAGCGTTGAGAAAATATAGGCAGACAAACAAACAAACAAACAAAGAAACATACAAACAGATGAACGGATTTTCACTAAAAGTTAATCATCAGTTACTGTTATCATGCCTAACAATCCCTGTAAATTTCGTCAGGATCGGTTCATAACTTTTTGAGTAATTTTGGAGACAGACAAAAAGACAAATAGACAGACAGACAAAGAGACAGACAAACACGACAAAAAAACATAACGTCTTTGGCGGAAGGTAAATATTCAGGTTTCTATGATGGATCTATGAAAGTATTTAAAACTAATTATTAAATCTGTAAGTATATAAAAAACAAAGATAGTAATTTAGATTACGCCAGGAAAAGAAATTTGGTCTGTGCTCGGTTCCTTGGCAAAAATTCTGTTTCAAAATATTTTTTGGAAGGGAAAGGTACAAAGTTCTTTTCCAGGATACCTGCCTGGCAGCTTAAATCCTGGCTCAAGAAACCATTGGTTAAGAAATGAAAATGCAAAGATGCCTATGGTAAAATATACAAAAAAATGAAATGAACACTTCTATCCAGGTTTTCTATATATACGCGAAAAGTTACTGTGTGAACAAGGGATACATCAACTTTTTATTTACCTCTTGCAAAATTAAAGTTTTCCAAGTTTAAGTCTTCCTACCCAATCGAAAAACAAGGAAAAAAGGAAGGGATGAGCAGAATATCGATATCGCTAAATTAACGTATTGCACGAGAGTCTCTTCCCAACGGACTAACCCGCATGTGCATAGCGAACCTGGAAAAAAGGAAAAGTTGAAGCTAATACCACCAGCAGAAGCGTGTAAGACACGACGAAGCAAAGTGAGATGAACCTAGTCCAGTGCATTTGCTCATTAGCGCATAACGAGAAATTTGGCTGATCTTGTTAGCTGTAAACAGCTGTAACCGCTGTCCAGAGTAGTAGTAGTAGTGAAAGATAGTTTAGGCCTCCCTAAATAAGTACTAAGCCTTTCTAATAGAGGAAAAGGAAGAGACATATAGTATGTCGATAGTCATATGGAACCCATGCACGATGGTGTTGCAATACAGGATTAAAGCGCATGGGGACAGTAATTCGGGACCGAAGGCCTAGCTAATGGCTAAGGTAACCTGCAGGGTTATTCTGGGAGCGCTGCTCCCCATAACATAAGATGGGGAAATTACACTTATCTAACCCTATGGCCCACCCTATGTCCCCTGATGGGTGGTACAGAGTAAAAGAGACAATCTGTGGCGTTGACAACAGCGGGTTGAGCATGCGATGGTGTAACACCAAGTGACTTTACTCTAATGAACTGCAAGGAACAACAGTTCACTGCATTTAATGTCAACGCATTACTGCTGAAACCCCGCCGATTAACGTAATCCCATTCAGCGTAAAATTTTATGTGATACCATAACTTCGCTTAAACTATTCGCCTTCATAGGAAAACACTAAAGACATTGGAAGCTAATGCCTTAATAAATATAAACATATTACGTCAAAGAGATGCAACTAGCTTATTCTTAGTAAAGCAGCTACTGAAATATGCATTTCATTCATTACCAAATATTAAATTAAATATGTATACGTAGGTACTTGGAAGTTGGTAGTTTTCCTACTTTAGTGTGAAGAAAAAAACAGTTGGGGAAATTCTTCAATCTATCATAAACATTTATAACATTGGGCTGCATTAAAAAAAAAACTTAGAGGCTAACTGTTTCTCAGCAGATCCTATATGAACTTTGCATGCTGAGTTTGGAAATGTAACTCGTTTTGTTCAATTAGGCCAGAGTTTTCTTTTGCTATTTCAGTTTTAGGTAAATAAATTACAGCCAAATATAATTTTTTTTTTCAGATACCGCATAAATAATAGAAAATTTGTAACCTATGCTTAATATAGGACACAACTAGAGCTCACATGAAGTTCAAAATGAAATACAAAAGTAGTAAGTAAGTAAATTCACAGCTTCGTGCATTTAAAAAAAAGAAGTGATAAAACTATTGCTGTAAAAATAGCTTTCACACAGTTTCTCGTCTGCGCTGTACATATGGAGCATCCCTCTTGGGGCACCAGCAGTAGCCTGCAAGCATATTCACTTCCCAGCGGTCCTGGTTCATCTTCTCCATTACTCGAATATCCTTGAGAAAACGCTCTGATAGCTCTTCGCTCTAAGCATCACGGTTTTCCGGACTATAGTCTAAATGTGAACCAAGGAAATGCATGCACCTACATAGATCTTGGTAGGTTTTCAGGAGCTAATTCATAACAATTTCATATCTTCTGTTTTAGTGGTTGACAAGAAAGTTAATTACAATAGATAGATGCAATAACATGGTAACTCATTGTTCCTACCTACCGTGTTGCAATTTTTGCCGTTACTCATTGCATATTTCATAACTTTGTTGAAAGAATATATAAAATACTTATGCACGCTCTCTATTATCCCTTTCATTAATTAATTTAAAGTGAAGAGATGTATTGATGCTATCTCTCTATTATACCTTCAATTAATTAATTTACAAAATAAATGAAATTTAGCATACGTAAAATTTATCGGAAAACACGTTACTTTCAATAATGTATCTTTGTTCTGAAATAGAAGGCAACATCTGACCTGATAGTGCAAAATTGCTTACATCTCTGAATTCAGAATGCAGAAGCCATATAGAAACACTTGAGGAGCCCTAAACCTCACAAATGATGCAGACCAGTGTAATATATAGTCGTTAAAGTTACCGCATGTTTGTAAACACTAAAGTGCAAAACGATTATTAATGTGCTAGAAAATGACATTACGAGTATACCGCGGATTAAAAGTTACACAACCACGTCGTATTGAGTAAATTAAGGCATATTCTGTTGGGTGTCAAAAAAAATTTTTGACTTGTTCGAAACTTCACCCAAGTGCGCTAAGTTTGACCGCTGAATTGAGCTTCAGCCATTAACCTTCAAGCGGTCGCCTACGAGACTACCAACAACTCGATCTTGCTCCGTAAATTGGAGCATCGAGCAAGTTCTACCTAACTGCGTTGCTCTTCACACTTGCAACACGTTTCAAAGTGACAGAGTCTATATACATAACAGGGATCAATATGTACTCTGTAACGACGCCAAATCACATACATTACCCAATACTTCAGGTGTTCCCCACCCAGGCAAAAATTATTGCCGTAAGATTGTCGTAGGACTGCCGAAAAGAGTCACACTAGTCGAAATGAGTTGTAAATTGCCGAAATGAACTGCAGAATCGCCGCAAAATGAACAATTGGCCAATAAGGTAGTTTTGCAGCG
>LQNS02000210.1:1504931-1516081 GCA_001587735.2 Parhyale hawaiensis
GCTGTAAAATTCGGCCCAAAAAAGGGACATAGCGACTCGTACTCGACCATTCTTCGTCGATTCTCCGACACGTCCTCCTGCAATTATCTGCAGTAGCACGACTGTCGCTCGACGATTTATTTTGCCTGGGCAAGGAAGAATATCAGGTCCGTTATTATTTAACTCTTTTATTAATGATATAACTACGGTACCCTCGGTATGAACCAAGTAGTGTGTGCAGACGATGCAGTTTTCTACAGCAATAGTTATAATTTTCAAGCTGCTATAGCGGATATGCATTTTCTTTAGTGCATTGTCATAATGGTTACTTCAAAATAGATTAACTACCTATGAAAATAAACCCAAATTAATGCTATTCTCTTCCTGTACTCATCCACGGTTGCCACCTATTTTCTTTAACAATAAGCAACTAGAGTGGGTGCCTCAAACTAGGTATCTTGGACTAATTCTGGATAAAAAGCTGAGTTTTTAGGCTCATAATGAAGAAGTAGGGCGTAAGCTTAGTAGGGTTCTCGGCATGATTTATGCAATATCCAATTATGTTGATCGTGAATCATTAAAAATTGTTTATTACTCATAAGATTATTTAGTGTTGGTCCAGAATATCATCATTTAGGGCGGATCCTCACGTTGTCAGACTCACATACCTTGAGGTATTGAATAATATACTCAGGCGAATACGCCGCATTAAACGTAACGTAAACAATGTGCCTGTAATGGATTGCAGCGAAATGTACTCTTCTTTACAAATCTTGCAATTTTAGGATGTCTGCAACTATTCTTGCATCAATCTTTCCGATTAGTGTTTACTAATCCTACTGAAGTAGTTCACAAGTAGTATTTCAGTCGCCTTATTCCCAGCAAATTTACGAAATGAGTCGTTCTGTTCCCAATCTCCCAAATGTGCTTGTTGATATTGAGAAACGTTCAACAATATCGGAAATTGCAACGCTTCTCAATAAAATTCCTGAGTATTTATTAAATTCCATTTTTGATAATTAAAAACAAATGTTTTAGTAAATACGTCATGCAACTGCATAAGCTTTTGCTTTGTGTTGCCCAAAAAGTTTATTTATTTCGGTGGTGGCTAAGCAGATACATTATTCTACAGCGCATAGTACTGTTGTACCAAATGATATTTGAAATGTATCAAATGCATCAGTGTGTAATAAACCTATCCATGTTAAAGTCTCGATGGACCTATTGTTTACTTACTTCCACTTGGGGTTTGGCGGAGCCGGGAAAGCCAGGAGCGTTTTGCCGTTGCTAAGTTGGGTAGTGCGGTAGAACTGTGCCGTGATGGTGTGACCAGGCCCCCACACTTCTGAGAAGACGGTGCACTGCCCCTAAATAAAGATATACGAAGTCGTGAAGTCCTGGTCACCGACATAACAATGAAACCAGTCCAAAATAAAAAATACCAACTGCGCACTGACAGTAAAACGTTAATAATAAATACATAAAACGTTTCACAGAATAGTAATCTTATTTGCATTCAAATGCTATGATAAAGACTAACGTGTATTTAGTTATATGTTTATACGGTGTTTCATTAAATTAAGTGCATCATCATATCAAATCTTTATGTTTCTCATAGCGCTTGAGATACATAGTGCTATTCATACGAGAAAGGCTATATAAGTCATAAAGAAACGGGACAACAGACTCAGCCCACGCCTACAGGCTGCAACTAAGAACATTTAAATGGGCATGTAAGAAACACAACAGCTAGAGGTCATTCTGGTCATGTAAGTCGTCACCTGCATGCAGAATTCTAATCCAGGGCTACCTCAGCGCCAAAATCTGATAACTTGGTTCACCGAGAAAACTCCAGAAGCATGGAGATTACAAGAAATTCCACTCTCACCTGGAGGCTGTAGGCACATATACGACAAGTATTTGGCGGCATTCTATATCATACGAGGCAATTACAATGCTACCTCCTGTGTATCTGGGAATAACCACCAGTCACGGGCAAAAAACATCATAATACACAACATGCAAGAAGCTGATGGCTTGTCTCGTGAATTTAGACCAAAATGAGCAATGTTTTAAAGAGTCCAATCTCAACATTCAGGGAGAAAGTTTGAAACTCACTTTTTGTCTGATTACCAATACTATTACAGCGCCTAAACTGTCTTGCAATTCTTTATTTTCATTAGTGAGATTTCCCAGATAAAGAAAGCTGTATACACCGTCTCCATTTCTAGTATGTGAGAGCGAGCCCTTGACACACTGTCCGACAATATTAACTAGATGCTTGCACGATGTTGACAAACACAATTGCTTCATCAGCAGAATGTCTTTAGCCTCTTTTGCTTATATATACGAGAATACCTGTCCTGATCTTGCACTGTAGCAACTTCTTGAACAGATTTATTCGCTTATACGAAATGCAAAGAATACTATTGTAAAAATAAAATCATTCAGTCCAGAAATTCATCTCGTAAATTATGGCAGGTATTGAATGATCTTCTTGATAGAAAAACTAAAAGTAAGTCTGTTTCTCTTAGTGTTAATGGCACGGTACTTCCTGACGCACAATCAGCTAACTTATTTAATGCATACTTTACTTCAGTAGCAGAGTCACTGGTGGAGGCCCTCCCTCCTCAAGAACGAATTTTATAATCAATACGAATTATACTGCTACAGATTGTATTTTTAGGCCTACCTGTCCCAATGAAATCGCTAACATTCTTAAATCTTTCAGTAATAAGCGTTGTCATCGAGATGAGATTTAACCTTCATCACTGCTTAAGTTATACATTGTATTGCTGATCCTCTTTGTCATATTTTCAATTTGTGCTTGGAGAACGTCATTTATCCTAATGTATTAAAACATGCTCGTGTTATTCATATCTTCAAATCAGGTAGTCTGAATGATGTGGCTAATTATAGACCCATATCTACGTTATCTATCTTCAATAAAATTTTAGAGAAAGCCATTCATTCTAGGCTATCAAATTTCCTTTCATCACATAACGTAATTTGTGGTCAGCAGTTTGGTTTTCGATGTAAATCTAATACAACGCTGTAACTGATCTTCTAAAATGCTTCCACGATAAAACATATGGTATATCATTATTCCTAGACCTTCGAAAAGCGTTCGACACCTCAGATAAAGCACTTTAATAAAATACTTTATCATTAAGGTGTCCAGAATGCAGCAAATGCACTGATTAATATCTAACAGGGATCAATATGTACTCTGTAACGATGCCAAATCACATATATTACCTATTAATTCGGGGGTTCCCCAAGGAAGCATCTTAGGCCCGTTATTATTTAGCATTTTTAGTAATGACATTACAACCCTCGGTATGAATTGTGTATTGTATGCGGATGACGCAGTTTTCTACACCAATAGTAGTAATTTTCAAACTGCTATAACTGATATACAAGCTCTTTTAAATGTGTTGTCATAATGGTTAACTCAAAATACATTAACTGCCCATGAGAACAAAACCAAAATTAATGCTTTTCTCCCCCTGTACTCACCAACAGTTGCCACCTATCTTCTTTAACAACAATCTACTAGAGTGGGTGCCCCAAATAAGATATCTTGGACTGATCCTGGATGATAAGCTGTGTTTTAAGTGCCATATTGAAGACATTGGGCTCAAGCTTAGCAGGGTTCTTGGCATAATCTATGCAATATCCAATTATGTTGATCGTGAATCATTAAAAATAGTTTACTACTCGTTGGCTCATTCAGTACTGGTCCAAAATACCATCGTTTTGGGCCCAGCCCCACGTTGTCACACTCACAAACTTGAAGTAATGTTGAATAATATACTTAGGCGAATGCTACGTGCAAGACTTAACGAAAACAATGTGCCTGTAATGAGATGCAGTGAAATATACTTCTCTTAACAAATGTTGCAATTTCAGGATGCTTACAACTATTCCTCACTTAAATTTTTTCGATTTGTGTTCTATAATCATCCTGTAGCATTTCTAAAGTATTTCTGTCCCCTTATTCCCCAACAAACTTAGGAACTGAGACGTTCTGTTCTCAATCTCCCAACTGTGCGTGTTGACGTTGAGAAACGCGCTACGGTATTTCACATTGCAACTCTTCTCAATAAACTTCCTATGTATTTATTAGATCCCATTGCTGATAATATCTTGAAAAACGTTTTAAAGAATACGTCATGCAATTTTATTAGCTTTTGTTTCTGTTTTTATGTTGCCCAAAATGTTCGTTAAACTTTCAGTGGCTACGCAGATGCATTATTCTATAGTGTATTACTACTTTACCAAATACTTGTAACGTATAAAATATGTCTGTGTGTAATAAACCTATCAAACCTAAACCTATCAACTTTTTACTACAGAACAGTTTTCGCCGAATCTTGCACTGCTTGCTTCTCCTAGGAAAAAGTAGCGTGCATGCTGTCTTAATAGTGTTCCATGCAAAGTAAAAAAATTGAACTTCATGGCTACATATGGAAATTAGCTTTGGAGAGAGCTGTGGTGTGATGCAAAATGCACCATATCATTTGCATAGCTGACAGCGTTTTTGCAGCGTCCACCCATGCAGCAACCAACTCCATCACTGTTGAACATGTTGCGCACTTCATCAACAAAAAGTTTTATAAAGCAACGGCATGGCCTACTATAAATACGGCCGTGCATGTTACATTTGTCTCTTAAATTTAAGAGTCCTAAACTGCTTGCTGCCAGTTCCGTTTCGTGAATGATGTTCCGTATCCTGGATACGGCTGGTGTCAATATAGGCCACGATTTGAGATTTCCTCCATTATGTTCTGTGTTGGTGATTAGAATTATATATTGGTGAACAAGTGCGTGGCTTACGGATGTAAAATAGGAGCAAACCTGAAGGTTGACGAAAATGCAGGCTCAAGAGAAAAGCTGGCGAGCTTTCGCTTCCCCATGAAGTATGAAGATTTTCTGCAGAGGTCGGTGAGGTTTGTCAAGCGTCGTGACTGGAAACCAACTCCTATACATCACTTCTTTGTGAGAACATTGTGCTGAATACTAACAACTCGAGGAAAGCGCTGTATTCTGCAATGGGATCTGAGCCCTATTCCGACGGAGCACAGTCCCCTTGCAATGAAGAGACCTTTAATATTACCGGAAATGTCACACCCTTGCAGGCCACCGAAAATTAGATATATTGAACCTGATCAAATCACAGACTTCCTCGACAAGTACAAAACGCGCTCATTGTCGAATATTGAGCCTCTCCAACACTGCCCATCTGGTTATCATGGCCATAAAAAAGGATGAATCTGTAGTTTTTTGCATGATGGACATCGATGACTTTGGATGTCCATCCGTGAGTATATGCATCAACATTGATGGTGATTTGCACGTAAAATTCCAATGCAACGGCCGCAATATGCCGCTCCCCAAATAGTTCGTCACTGGCCATAACGCAATGCTAACCAGGTATTCAATGCTTGAAAATTTTCCTCAATATTTGGAATCAGCACCAGAAGCACATCCCCCAACTATCACGAACTAAGCAAGCTTGAGTACTATCAAGGAAAAGGCCAGCCACCTTATTCAGTCGCTGTTATGAGATATGCCCTCATGCAGAGATATACTTCTGCTACTTCATACCGGCTGATGTCAAAGCAGTTTCCGTTGCCATCGCTCCGACTTTTGTATAAGATTTAACAATGCGGGATTGACACCATGAAGGCCGTACAAGAGCTCCATCACTCAGGAGCCATATCGTCTGATGTAATATTGACGGCTGATGGATTTTTTTGCAACCAGGCTCTCAATATCATGCAGATTCTTATGGTGGCTGCAATGATGAAGAGAAGCTGTACAAGGGTATCTACTGCTTCCGGATTGTAGGAATTCAAAAGTCTGTACCAATACTAAAACGGAAAGATATTGCAATATAATTTTTAACAAATCTTTTAGAAACGAGTGAATTTCAGACTGCATTGCAAAGAAAGCTCAAATCGTAGCCTATAGTGACACCAGCCGTATCCAGGGAACGTAATATCATTCACGAAACGGAACTGGCAGCAAGCAGTTTAGGCCTCTTAATTTTAGAGGCAAATGCAACATTCACGGCCGTATTTATAGTAGACCATGGCAACTTCGAGAGAAGCCCAAACTATTGAAGTCCATTAGCAGCTTTTAGAGAATGATTTTATAAAGAGTGTAAGACACTATTGATTATGCCCCAGAATTTTAGCAAACTAATTATAGGTTTTTTGAGGTTCCTTTATCTAAAAGCTTTTTAAATAGCATTCAGTGATTCATCCTGCAATTTCTTTCTCAGCATCCATGGAACACCCACAGACGTGTGAGCCATTTAAAAGCTAGTGCTCTACAGTGCGCTTCAATCAAAAATTGCCATCTCTACGCAGTGCTTTGCTTTAAAATAAAATTGGAGGCGAGCTGTCTCAAAAGTAACACTCGTTTTCTCTTACAGCTGCAGCAGCTCCTTACAGGCTGCTATTTCAAGTGCAATTGCTTGGTAGCCTAGTTACCCTCATCAGTCACATTTTTACCCGTGTTCTTGGCACCGGGTTCCATAATAAGTTCCATAACAGGGCCGAAGATGTAACGCAGCCACCCATTGAACAGTGGGTCAGACTGATTCTCACACGCCTATACGCCGAGGTGGAGCATAATTCTTGAAACACCTTAGGAGGAATTTTATCAGCTCCATGAACCTTACCAGTTTTAAAATCCTTACAGGTACGCATGACAACAACATATTCGTAATGTAAATGCAACAGCAATCGTTCCATGCAACCGCATCAAGTGTGAGGGCATCAGTCTCTCTTTATTGGATACTGAAATTGAAATGTTGCTAGAGTGTCCCCTCCACATATTAACTATCGCTTGCTCCCTTGTCACATTGGCTATATATGTTGATACCTCGGGTTGACTCATTTCATATCTCTTCCAAAGTCAGTCGACTGCCCGCTGGCAAACGTAGCAGGAGGACTGTCGACTTGTAGCTTCTACTCATTTTGCTTGCACCACCTCCTGGCATACCTAAGGTGGTATTACGCAGCATTATGCTCTTCATGCATGGATATGGTCACTACACTGAGAGAAATTTTGATGCACTTAGATGCATCAAAATTACATGAATTTTCGTTGCAAAACCGAAACACGCAAATGCATTATAAAAATAAAGTGCATGATGATGCATATAGGGTCTTATGATGCACATGGTCACGTTGATGCACTTATGTGTTTCGGTTTTGTGACAAAGCCAATGATGCACAAAGATGCATCAAAAACAGGTAAAACTGATGCACCTGAAGAGACGTAACCTTGATTTACAAAAGCGATCTGGGTGTTAGTATGTAACCGCGTCTTGTTTCTCACGTGTAACGACACTACAAAGCTTTTGTTCACTTTCTTTTTGCGAAAATACGTTTTTCTGACGGAATATGTTTTTCTGTCTGCTGCGATGACACGCCAAACTACGCCATGAAACACCTACGTGCGTCAAAAATTTCTCATTGTACGGGGTCTACCTGTCCTAACCTAGATGCAGGAAGCTGTCCCGGACTGCACATGGAGTATGGCAAGGCGATTACTCCAGCCAAGGCTGCGCTGTCGAGACTCGATCTAGCTACCTCATTCTTCCCGAACACGCCACGCGCCACCAGTTTCCATAATTTGGCCTTTTAACACATTCTACTGTCCATAAAGTTGAGCATGGGATTGAGGGAACCAGTCGTAGTGCGGCACATGTTCGAAACGCTCACGGAGAGCACGCTGACATGCTCTTCTCTGATGTAGATAATTCAAATCCCTCAGAATACTTCGATCCGGTCCGATACCACAAACTAAGTTGTGCATATTTGCGGCAGTTGAGAGATATCTGACTAAACATACAGTGGAAAGTGATTTGATTCCGGAGAAAATAAGTCAAGTTCACAACTAGAAACTGCGGACTTGAGATTCTGAGTGACTGCGACGTGGTCTCATAGGTAACTAGAACGCCTCGTGGCGTAAGACCATCCCCCGAGGTGGGAGCAAATTTCAAAGCAGTAATTTTTCATGGTCAGCTATTCCTAGCATTTTTTTTAATGGGTCACATCGAGAACAGTCCACTAGACGCTGTGCAAAATATCATGAACATTGCTCATCTCGTTCTACTATTTTTAGGGTAGAGAGCAAATTTCATCACAGTTATTTTTAATGGCCTGGTAATCCTAGTTTTTTGGCAATAGTCACATCGAGGGCAATCCATCAGACAGTAGAAAATGTTTGTCACTATCTTAAGTAAAATGGCAATTTTTATGCCATAGTGCCAACATCTGCGCCATATCTGAAGAGTGCATTGTTCTATTTTTGTTAGAACAGATGCAGGAAAATATCAATACAGGATACAGTATATGCTGCAAAACTCTTTATCTATAATAGTAATTGCATTGTTCCTACCTTCACGTGTTACGCTCCTCATCAGTAACATATAGCAGGAAATTAAATATATTATAGTTCGGTTATATCCATGATACGGAAAATGAAGTCGAGCTCGGCTGCATGAACGTGCACGTTAAATTTAAAGGTGATACGGGCAATACAACTGGACAAAACGTCACCTATATATTTCCCTTGCGCACAGGCAGTGTTAAATATAGCTCTCAAAGCAAAGAAGCTGGTGATGGTGACCCACACGGCCAGGAGTGAACGGGGACAAATAGCACGTTGTCTATGACCAGCTAAATAACACTTAACTTTTGTGAAAGGAAAAAATGGTGATAACGATCCAACGGGTCACGGGCACTTTAGTATACTATAATAGTTGATAATATTTGTTCATTACTGTAGAATTTCCAGGGGTGCAACCTGAAAGGCCCCGCCAGACCGTGAAATTTTCACGGGTGCAGCGAGTCTAGGTATAATATTACTAGCGTTGTTCCTACCTTCGTATGTTACGATTTTCAATAATAGATAGAAGGAAATTAGAGATTTGACTTCAAATGTGAATCATTTCACCCGCATCATATCTAAATACCATTTTTCATTTTTTTCACTACATTCTAATCAGTTTGCTGGAAGCGGATGATATTTCTAATAAGGCCAGTTGCGTAGCCACGGCTGAACAGAAAGGGCATTATTGGGAATCTTTGCTTTTAAGTCTTTTTTGAAGCGAATGTGCTGCTGGAAAAGCATCCACCGCTACAGTGCGATATCTGAGCAAATACAATGATATTTCAGGAACGGAAGATTACCTTCTTGTGAGTGAAGAAGTTGACCGAATCTGTTCTCTTTCATTATAGAGCTAGAGCAGAACAAAACAGAAAAATGATGGGCTGCTGATCAGTATCCACGGGTTCCAAAATGGAAAAAATCTGATGCACCGACAAAAATTAAAACGTGTAACCTAATGGAGGGCTAAATTATATGTAAACTGTGGGGAACAGAGTTTAGAAAAGGTGTGCAAACGCATAGAGAGAACATTGCAAGATGTAGCGACGTTTTTTCTATGTCTGTATCAAGACACAAGTGCGAATTCTTTGCAGACAGAACAAATGCGTAATTCAGTGGTGAAATCGAAATACTAAGTCAGGTTAGACGAGATGTAAGGTAGACGGACTGTTTAACGATAGACAAGGATAAAAGGCGGACGTTAGTTCAGACGGTTAGTTCAGACAGACAGACAGCCAAATCCGATGAAAACATAACCTCCTTGGCGGAAGTAATCACAATTTCTTTGCAATGCCTACCTACTTTCGTAAAATCCATTACAGGCATGATATGACTCCAGTTATTTTTTTTGGCGTGAGCTGAGGCTGCTTTAAAACAATGTGAGCTGTGACCACAGTCAGTATTGACAGCACTCTTTTAATATTCTGAAACATTAGGCTGCAATCTCAGACAAAGGAGGACACCTTTGTTTGCACTGATGCGGTGCATGGCAGATACAATACATCAATCTTACTTTAGAATCACCATTGCCACAACCAGAGTCCTCGTGGCAAATCACAGCCAACAATACAACAGAGCGTCACCCGACAACGCTGGGAGACAAAGAGCTCCATGCAATGTCACCAATAAATTCTCGCTTTCGCTTTATGACACAACGGGCTGTAGTGAACGCTATAAAAGAATGCCTATGCAATTTCTTTGCGTCATTTCAGAAGACGGCTAATATGAATATTTGCTGAAGGTTGGTGTCTTCCCGTATATTTAGGTAGAGAATAGAAAAAATTTCAGCCTTGAATTATTGACAGTAATGTTTGTTTAATACGAAATAGACGAATAGACCAGTTTAAAGGTGCAGTAATACAAATTCATTGACGCAATTATGATGGACAGGTATGTTGTAACCCCAGTGGGCCAAGTTATCTGCCATGTGGCCACCGCGTGTCACTAGTTAGCTAGGTGGCTGCCATGTGGCCACCACGTATCACTAGTCAAGTGGCTGCCATGTGGCCACCACGTATCACTAGTCAAGTGGCTGCCATGTGGCCACCACGTATCACTAGTCAAGTGGCTGCCATGTGGCCACCACGTATCACTAGTCAGGGGGCTGCCATGTGGCCACCACGTGTCACTAGTCAGGTGGCTGTCATGTGGCCACTACGTGTCACTAGTCAGGTGACTGCCATGAGGCCACTACGTGTCACTAGTCATGGGATGGCCCACTTTCGGAGTTGTTAATATTGGTACGTCTGGAATTACATAACCTGCGAAGTACCATTGTCAGCTCTCAGATAGACAAAACTACACCAAGTTTTACAGTTCGATGAACAATTCCCTGGATTTTTTTCTATTTCCAGTGTCGAGTTTCCTTTTCCAAGTTTTGTGTTAATTGTGGCCTCCTGTTTTGACGGCAAGTCACGTTTTTGACTTAACATATTGCTGTCACGTTTTTGACTTAACGTATTGCTGTCACGTTCGTGACTTAACGTATTGCTGTCACGTTTTTGACTTAACGTATTACTGTCACGTTTTTGACTTAACATATTGCTGTCACGTTTTTGACTTAACATATTGCTGTCACGTTTTTGACTTAACATATTGCTGTCACGTTCTTGACTTAACATATTGCTGTCACGTTTTTGACTTAACGTATTACTGTCACGTTTTTGACTTAACATATTGCTGTCACGTTTTTGACTTAACATATTGCTGTCACGTTTTTGACTTAACATATTGCTGTCACGTTTTTGACTTAACATATTGCT
>LQNS02000210.1:1544479-1581707 GCA_001587735.2 Parhyale hawaiensis
TGGAGCAAGCATTGCCCTTTACCCTTGACTCACTGCTGAACCAGCCTATCAAGCCAGAAGTAGTTTTGAAGTTCCTGCGTGACACTGACCTTTTGAGGAAGATTTAGTCGCTCTAAAAGCAGTGCAGAGTGGGGGCGGCAAGGCCTGCGTTGGCGACGCGCCGCAACATTCCTCAAGTAATTCCTCAAGTAACTCATTCCAGCTTCCCAGTCGATGCGCAAGTTCCTTCAAATTACGCTGGTCGCAGGTATATTTAGAACGCAGGTTTCCAGTCTACGAACTTTTTAATGTGAGAGATGGTTCTGAAAGTCTTCTGGGTTATTTATTAATATTTAACCTGAAGCTTTCCGGTAGAGCAAATGACTTGTATTAGCGCGAGGAATGTGGCTGTCCAGATTACTTGCTATAGAGGTCAAATATCTGTTGAATATTTGCGCACACTGGGCCGAATCAGTAACAGTTTCTTCTTCCTGTCGAAGGGTTATCTTTTCTCCGGTACCACGTTGTGGCCTCATCAACGAGTTGATTAATTTCCAAGAGTTTTTACAGTCTATACAAGATTGAAAATTATTACGATAGTATTGTCTCCTTGTTCGCCTGATATAGTTCGTTGCATAATTTCTGTACCGCTTATAACTCTCTACAGCAACAATGCCCGATATAAGTACTGACGATACAGCGAATACCTCCTATCAATGACGCTTAGAACATCGGGGGCAATCCAGGGTGAGTGCAGTCGCTTTACAGAAACATATTTACGCTTTACAGGACATCTGTTATTGTAAAAGTAAAAAAAAAACGAGAAAATATTTCACATTGTTCATTTAAATCCAAATGCCCGTAGTTCCCAAAATTTTGTGTGACTCCTTCAAGTCCCGCTCCAGCAACGACAGTCCGGTACACGACTGTTGTCTGAATTGTAATGCAACACGACTCTCACCTACAATAAGTGATGGGAAAATAGAAAATATTGGCAAATGGTCTGATAAGTCTACCGAAAATAATCCATCTGCATCTGACAAAGTCCTATTTATCCACATATGATCTATTAGAGTAGCAAAGTTATCGGTAATGCGGGTTGGTAAAGTGACTAGAGGTAGGGAATCAAGAGAATGCATCTCTTCAATGAACATCCGAGGGTCACCATCCGGACCGGGGCAGGCCAAGTTAACATTGGTATCTCCAACAACAATAAAGGCCCACGAGCCCCGAATTTCATTCTGAACACTACTAAAAAATGTTGTATTGAATTCGGAAAGAAAGGTGCTAGGCGGGCGATACACACCTACAATACACAGCCTCTTCAAACAGGTATTAACTACAACTGCACAAGATTCATACAAGGCAGAGTTGTGAATTAGGTTTGTCATGGGTGATGGCTTTAGGGAGCCGCTCACGAGTATCGAGACGCCTCCACCCCTTCTATCGAATCCGTTTGTCCGTTCGTTCGCTTGTCACTGTTCTTAATTTTATGCTTGCTAGCACAATAACTCAAAAAATAATAAATGGATATTTATGAAATTTATAGGGGTTGTCAGTAATGTCAAAAGATATAAATTATTAAATTTTGGTGCAGATCGGTTTGTTCGTTTGTATGTTTGACTCATGTTTGTCGTTACGTTTGTTAACAATGTAACTCAAAAAGTTATGAACGGATCTTCAAGAAAATTGTACAAGCTATTATTACCATCAAAAGGCACAAATGATTAGATTTGATGTTCATACAAAGAAAACTATGGCTTCAGAGTCAACTTGAATTTTTTGCTACCGTTGCCTCACTTGGCGGAGGTATGCGCTCTCAGAGTGCTCTAGTTTTAATTAATATTATTTATGAAGACCATCAGTTGATCAAAGTTTTACTGCAATGAACAAATGTTTACATGTAAAATGCTCAGGGCTTTTGGATTAATTGGAATTTGGAAATGAAGGAGCCTGCATCAACGTATTCACCCTCAGACGGAAGTGTATTACTAACATCACCCGACAAAAGTGTATACATCACAGTTTCTTACTGGTGTTTTTTCTTCTGCGCTCTTTTTTTCCGCTTGGGACTCCTTGATTTGGGTCTCACGCCAGGAGCAGTGGTGCACGTGTCCTCCGCCAGATTAACTGCCGCTGCTACAGCAGCACCACCTACTTCGTCCGTGGAATCATCATCCTGAGAGAAGGGGTGTTCGGTAGATGAGCCGGACCCGCCCTTTGGTGGCCGTAGGGCCTCTGGCGCGTGATTATAGAGTGGTGAGGTGCAACCAGTGGTGAACTTCGCTGAACCGACGGAGACAGTCCGACATCCATCGGGACCAGGTTGGTCCTCCCATGCTGACAACTTCTGAGAACGATCAGGTTTATCATCCATTTCCGAGACCGTTTGATTTACACCGAGTACATTGCTGCTTCGACTTTCAAAAGAAAAAAAATCAGGGAGTACATTATGGAGGTTATTTCTGTGGTTGGATGCGTTCGTTGATTGCCTGTTGCCCTCGTGGATGTTACTTATCACATCGGACATTTTGTAGATCGGGAGGAGAGCAGTCACCGAGATTGAGAGCAGGAAGACCATTTGCCTGGACTAGATCATTCATCATACCCGAAAAGCTCTCTCCCGAGCTCCCGCCAGACATGGTGGCAGGCACAATGCATGAGAAGGATTTCACGCACCTACACTGTTTCATCATGAGCATGTGCAGCAGGAGCAGCACCCACATTATGTAGAAGAGCAGAGGAATAAGAGGAACGCTCAGCACGAGAGTTGCCCGCCCCAGCAGCCGCCGCGGACGCAGACTTGCGAGCTGGGCATATAGCAGACAGGGTTGAGTGAGCTCCCCCACAGTTGATACACTTTCTCATGGTTTCGTTGCAACCCTTCCAAGTGTGTGCTCTAGAAGTACAAATTGAAGAGACTACAAAATCAGGTGAGGTATAACAAGATCTGGTTTGATGATCGTTAATCTTATAGCACTTGTAGCAAAACTGCGCTGGGAAGTACGATTCCAACTCCATCCGGTGGCCCGGTATGAAGAAGTTGAACATCAATAATCCAGAGGACAGGCACTTGGCGCTTAGCTCAGTGCTAAGAAAAATCACCTTCACTCCAGGACTTTTTGGAAACTTTATGACCTGAGCCACCTTCGCCCACTCTTTTCTCTCCTCTATTTCCTGCTTGATTGAGCTGCTGTCAGCTTCATAAATAATGGTATCAACATTCTTTAAAATAACACTTCTTTTAGCTCTTAGCTCGAGTGGCTTAACAGACTCAAAGTCATGCCTTGCAAGTTCCTTCATCACTGCCTCACAGAAAAAACTTATCGACTTCACTTACAGAACAGCACAGAACCGCGAAGATAACGTTCACCTATAACACTTTCATCACGTTTATTTCGTGACTTCTGCACAATTCCAGGAGCTCAAGTTTTTTTTGAAACAGTGTTGCTTGCGCACTTTACTCGCACTCGACGAATACCGGGATCGGCAGCCATCTTGATTTCCCAAGATGGCTGCGCAGTACAGCTATATCGAGCTATAGTTCAGTAAGTCACTGCAATATTTATTTTATTGCCACTAATTATTACTACTACTACTACTAATTATTACAAATAGTAAATATATTTAATGAACGAAATTCAAAGTTTAGTGCTCAGTCAATGTATGGTGTGATTTGTGGGTATAAATATATATACATTTCCCAATATTTCTAAAACTAAGGCCTAAATGAAAAAAGTTGTAGAAGCAAAATGTGTTTGTTTCAATAATACATATTCTGAGCAAGTTTCGGAACAATCGGTCCACAATCGATAATTTCAAGTAAACTTCCCCCATTCTCTCCCCCAAAAATGTACCACGTGCGAAAAGTCTGCCCAACTTTTTTAATGTACTCATCGTATGGAATAGGAAAATTCATGGTATATCTGTAAAAGAAAAGTGTACACAGACTCCCCCAGAGCCAGGACTATATGCCATTTCCTGTATGGAGACCCCTGCATCGAGTCGACAGTTCGACGCTGAGACAGCCCTTCCAGGATTTTACTAACGCCTCTGCATACCACATAGATCGGGACCTGGATATCGTTGTATGCCTGTTTATATTAAGGACGGTTCTCGTGTCTATCGGCAACCAGCAATACTATGAATGTCCCTATCATGAGGCCACGATGGTCAGGGTTGTGTCCGTCACAGCAATATTTATTTTGCTCTCAAGTTCGGGAAATGACAGTCCAATATATCCTGTCTTCATCTGATTGCTATAGGCTCTATCCAGAGTTCATATCCAAAGACTGCGATTGTATTAAATTTTGTGGGTAATTTGTACGGCCTCCACAAAGTTTGATTGGGGTCAGCACCACCTGCGGATGGTTATGAGGAAACTGCATATGACTTTTTGTTATGTTTTAAGATAAGGGAGTTCCTTCTGAGTTTATCCGAGTACCCAGTTGAGAGCTTTATCTGTCGTGTAGAATTATATATTGGCTGGTTATTGTACATCACTCATATAAGCAAGTTACAAATGGCAAACAGCTCATCAAAATACGTACATCACTTTTTGAGTTACCTTGATGATAGACAAATAGACAGACACACAAAGAGACAGACAGAAAAACTCCACAAAAACAAAACATCCTTGGCAGAGTAGTATGTAATAGTAAGTAGCGTGAATGATTTGGCAATCTATCGCATTGGAGGAGAGTTCCCTATCTTTATATGTTGCATAAGATATTCAACAATGGACAATGGTTATATTCCTCTTTCCCTGTCCCTAAGTTCCCCGAAAGAAGCACATACTGCGCTTGAAGCTCAACCCTTTACATTGAAATAATTATTGGGTGCCGAACTTGTCAGTTCAGCTCAAGGAATTGTAATAGGAGGTAGCAACATCTACGGGGATCGGAAGCTGAAGTTCTTCCCGAGGCAGAAAAATGGCTAGTAGCTCGCTCATTGGCTGTGAACCTGTGAGAGGGGGGGGGGGGAAGCGGGGTGGCTGGGAGCAAGTGACTGGTGGGAAGAGATGGCTGAGGAAGGGGAACCTGTGATTGGGGAGGGGGGAGCGGGGTGGCTGGGGAACCTGTGACTGGTGGGACGGGAGCAGCTTTCGAGAGCCATAAAGAACTTGCCTGACCGGTATGGTGAAATGTGGCAGTTTTCCCTCTTTTCATCAAACTTCCTTGGTTCAACCACGGTTTTCTACCCTTATTCGTTTTGGTCTAAATTTCGTTGCCGAGAATCGCGTTTTGCCTTGTAGATCTACAAGTGTTTAAGTATTATGATATAGGGAAATTACCCAATTGCCAAACTAACCTTATTTCTGAGCAGTCATTATTTGATAGGTTTGTGTAATAAACCTATCAAATAAAGACTGGAAATGTGGGGTTAGTTCGGCAATTGGGTAATTCTCCTATCCGCCTAAGCAACGTTTCAGTCTTCCTTTTGGTGTTGCACATAGCTTCATTTGGGTTTCATTATTATTATTATTAAATCACACCAGGCTGGCGATGTAGGAACGGAGAAACTCCATGAGGTTAACAAACCCCCACGCAACCAGCCCAGCGGGTGAAGAAAACAAAAGAATGAAAAAAAAAAGATCCGAGATCACAGACTAGCTCTGTGTACAAATCGTTTAAAGCTGCCAATACCAGCACCAGCAAAGACAGAGCCATCAAGACCATTCCAAACATCCACACACACAATGGAAAAAACGAACAGGAATACTGGCCCGTACGGCATCGTAACGGTTCCAAGGCAAACTCATGACGAGCACCAGTCCGCCGAGTATACCTCACTCGAACAAATGGATCTGGAAGAAACTCAGACAGTGGATGACTGGGGCAGTTATAGATTTTATTCAAAAAACAGACTCCACCAACCTGTCAAGAGAAGGTTGGCCGCGTAATATTAATGATAAAATCTCAAGTGAATAATACCAAGGCCCTATAAGCACAGTCTAAGCAGGTGGCAATGAATCAACAAACACATCACTGACTAAGAGCATGACAAAAATTATGCTTGCCAAACTTTAGTTTATATTTTTCCGAGTTTGGCACCCTTTGCGCAATTAATGACTGCTACTGCTTGTCGAATGGACGGACACAATACAATAAGGATTCTAAATTTATAACTGGAAGCGGCCGTTCAGATTAGTCAAAGTGAAGGTAAAGTCAACTTTGACTGCACCCTCCATTGGAAATTCCACTCGCACTGGTTCGTGCAGCAGACATAGACCAACTGACCCCAGAGAAATAAGTGCAGCTGCAGCCGACGAATGGTCGCTAGAACTATGGTGCCAAATCGAGAGTTCAACGACCAGCCACCCCCCCCCCCCCCTACCCTAGGGCAGGTACCCCACGATAGCTATGCGCACAAGCAAATGNTGCAGCTTCAGCCGATGACTGGTTGCCAAGAACTATGGCGGTGAAACGGACGCTTCAACGACGAGCCCCCCCCCCCCCCCCTACCCTAGGGCAGGTACCCCACGATAGCTATGCGCACAAGCAAATGCGCTTATTAGCGAGCCGAGGGCCTTGAAAAAGACTGTGCCTGGTGTGGGTATCTATTCCGGGAACCTCGACACAATTGTGCCGCGCGCAATGTCCGCGGCTACCGTGAGTATAATAGTGTCGTCTTATTAAATTCTTTGAAAGATGTGGTGTATTGATCTGTAATTTTGAGTTCAATTTTTCTCTTCTTTTTTGCAGGGATGGGCTGATATAGAAATAGAGCTTCACGCAAGGAGCCTCACCGATGCTGCCGCGCGTCTGGTAACTAGTGACCATATTATGTACAGTATAGATAATGTTCTTTTGATCTAGGGTTGAAAGAGTAGGAGTGATACGTTTGTGGGTATTTTCAATCAGGAGACTAGAAATTCATGTTTGCAAGTAATTAAGTGATTTATTAATCCATTATAGTCCATAATGTATCTTGTGCTTATGTACAGCTGGGTATAACCCGAGCAACAACAGAGCTGAGGGTCACGTGGGGCCCAGGTGGGAAGCCGATTACTTCCTATGTGGGGGACGCAGTTTTTTGACTGGATCCCACATGGCAAATCCAAGATCTACCCACGCACACCCCAAATGGGCGCAGTTAGTGGATCACGTACAGGGTTGTTGCTGTTGTTGCTGACGTTCCCCAGACTGCTTTTACAGAAGCCCCGTCCCGCGCACGAATGAGTGATACGGGGTCTGTACTGATGTTCCTCTATGTAGTTAGTCATGAGAGTGGCTGTGGACTTTGCACGGGACACCTTAAGTCTGTTGTGTGCGAGCCATTGAGATAAAGTGTCTATGTAGGTCTGTGCTCGTCCGGAACAGATATCAGGTTTGCTGTCGGTTGATGTTATGGTTATGTCGTCCGCGTATAATGCGGGGATGTCGTGCACGTATAGGTTGAATAGAGTGGGTAAAAGGACAGAGCTCTGAGGGACACCGTTCCTTATTAGCTTTGTTCGTGACGATTTCTCATTGTAGGGGTCGTAAGCTTGTTTTCCTGCGAGGTAGTTTGCAAGCCAGCGTTTAGTGTCATTATGGAATGGAGGTTGGTGTTGTAGATCTTGCTTGTGAGTAATAACCTTGGGATGGCGTCGAAAGCTTTACTGATGTTAATTGTGATGAGCAGTAATCTTTCCGCCGGTCTTTTGGCGTTGGTGCCGTCCTTGATTTACTGGGTTAGATTTGTAAGAAGGGTAGTTGCTGAGTGATAAGGTCTGAAGCCATGTTGCGTTGGAGAAAGGTGTATGTGTAGTTTAGTGTGTAGTGAGAACCCGGCGCCCGACAATTTTGGAGGATGTGCATTATAGAGTTATGGGTCTGTAGGAGCTAGCCTCGGTAGGTGCTTTGTTGGATTTTAATAGTGATGTTATTCGTCCTTATCTTCCATATTGAGGGTATTTTGCAATGCGAGAGGGAGAAGTTTTCTATACTCGTATGAGCAATGATGTCTTGGGGTCCCATGTGCTACAAATGAATATTGGATATCGTGTCATGCCCCATCGCTAAGGAGTTCTTGGCGCACTTAACGGCCCGTATTGTGTCGTCTGTGGTCGCCAATATGAATTTGGGGTCAAGTTTGATTCCTTATTTCTGCCTGGTGATGTTTCAGTCTTCCTTGTGTGCAGGTAAGTAGCTGATGCTGGCGTAGTACTTTATGAGGATATCTGATCCCTTCTGTAGGGATGGAATACTGTCGTTATTGTTGTTGTTTGTTATGGCTGCATAGGTTGGATCAGAACCACTATGTGAGTTGTTTTGTGCTGCGTATAGTTCGGTAGAGACGCGATGTAGTATTTGTGTTGTGGTCCAGTGTTTCTAAAAATGCCTTCCAGTTTTCTCTTGGTTTAGTTTCTATTTTTGTGCCTATCTGGACATACAGTTCTGGATGAGTGTTGTTGTTGTTGGGGGAGTGTGGAGTTGGTGTCTGTCTGAGGTTGTTGCGGTGCCTGATGAGTCTGGCTATCTCCGGTGTGAACTTGGGATTGTATTGCCGTCTGTCACCCTTTGGAATGCGATCCTTGTCTACTTTTTGTAGGATTTTGTTAAATTGAAGGACTATCTGGTCAATATTTGAGATTGGGGAAGTGTTGAGTTCTCGAAAATGAATTTCTTTGTCTTGTTTAACATCGTACCAATATACGTGTTTATAGTTGCTTGTGGTGGTCGTTGTTTTGAGGAGCATATGCCAGTTCATGTCTTGATAATAATCGGAAGATGATCAGAACTGAGACCTGTTGTTGTCCAGGTGGTGGTGTTCGCCAGACCAGGTGAGCAGAAAGTGATATCGAATGAAGTGGCATTAATGTTTGCTTAGCAGGGTGTATGCTTGGGCATATCTATGTGGTTAAGGATGCATAGCGTATTGAGTTATTCCGCTATTTCCCTTGCCCTTTCGTCTGCCTGTTGGCCCGCAAACTAGGAAGGGTGTTTGGCGTTGAAATCATCTCCCACAATGATGCTTGTATGATCATTGAGGCTCCGTAGAGAGGGCTTGTAGTGTGCAGGTAGGCCCGGCGACTTTGCTGGCGGAATGTATGTTTTGAATTTTGATAATGTTGATGTATTTATTTTGACCTTTCTTAACTTTGATGGCCTGCAGTTGTAGATGTTGTGTTGGTCAGCATGGATGCTGTTTCGCGTGTCTTGGGTTGTATCAGAGTAGGAGACGTTATGGTGGATATATGTAACGATGGATCCTCCCTCTCCATGTTGCCTGTCCTGCCTGAGCACAGAATAACTATGTATGTTGGGTGTTTTATGTGTATGCTTTAGTTTGGTTTCTTGAATTATGGCACTGTCTATGCGATGTTGGAGCATTACGTGTTTGAGTTCTTGGTGTTTCGTACGAATACCGTAGATATTCAGTCGTAGTACTTTTAGTGCTAGGTTAGGTTTCAGACGGGTCGCCACACAATGATTGGGTAGAGGAGATGTGGTCTCATGCGGGTTCCTATTGACGGGTGGTTCGTGTTGGGCTGGATTGTTGTTATTATCTAAGTGTGGGAAGAGTGACATGTGTAAGCAGGCCGGTGCGCTCTGTTCATGTGTAGGTATTGGTGTATGCGGGTCAGGGTTCGTCTCAATGTCACCTGCTGAAAGGAGAAAAAGGAGCGCAACCGCCATGAAATTGTGCTCCGAAAGTAAAAAGGATGGGGAGGGTCCCCGCAGCGGCGCCGTCCAAGACGCAAGACGTGGGAGCCGTCGTTCCAGCCAGCTGGTCGCCACACCGTCCTCCGCCCTCGCGCTGAGTTGAGATGAGGGTGTTTGGCCTTCCACGTCGGAAGGGTCGAGCTACTGCCCAGAAGCCCCCTCGCCAGCAACGATGTACAGTGTAGAACCAATTAAATTCCCACAATATACCCATTTTACCCACTTACAGCCCAGTGGGGCCCACGTTGGATGCCCATAAGGGACCCACTAGTTTTTCAGAAAGTTTTTGGATGGTCTCTCGTGGGAAACCCAGACTTTGCCTATACATTTCCCAGAAGTTTTCCTGGATTTGCCCACTATATCCAATGCCTAGCCTGGGATTGAACCTGTAACTTACAGATAACACTTACCTTACACTGACGCCTTACCCCGCTCAACTACGAACACCTATTTATGTGGCTGGTCAGATTACAGCTAAAGCTAAACATGTTGCGGTTTTTATTTTTGTAGTTCATATAATAAAACTCGAAGGCGTGTACATGTATTTTGATACTTTGATGACAAATTGTATGCTAATATATGATCCACTATGCATTTAGCAAAAGTGGGATATAGCTGGGCAGCGCATTGGTTACCCACGCGGGAAGCAACCTACGTTACCAGTAGGCTATTAGACGTAAGCTGCACTGGGCATCGCGCCCACCTCGTGCCGAATACAAAAGTTCAAGGCACATTGACAATTCATGAGTCATTCACAGATTCGATGCCTACACAATGTGGTGCTAAACTTGGGTTACTGATTATAATTGCTATGAGTTTCAACTCTCAGCCCGGAACAATGTCACACTTCTGCTTATGGTCTGCTTCATCTACGTCTCATTGGTTGGGTGCGCCCAGCAACATACATTAGTGGACACTTCAGGAGGTAGCATATCATTACTCTAAATTACTCATCACTTCAACACAATTATCTACAGTCACGCAAAATAGTTCATTTTATAGTTTTCCATAGCTTCCGATAGAACGACAAAGATGTAACTGAAGAAAAATATCAGTGTGGCGAAGTCATCATATGGAGCAAGCACAGCTCGCGCTTCACCTCCTGACGAAGCGTGTTGCCGACTCAGTCTTCCAGCGTAACATGGCGGAAGAGATAACTCATGCTCTCATTGTTGTGTATGCGCCTGATGCTCTCGGCCAGGAGCGCACTGATATCCACAGTCTTGATCTTGTGGCACTGCAGCTTCAGGATTTCGTGAGGTACAGTGTTGGTCACCACGACCTCATCAATTGGAGAAGCTTCTATGAGCCTGTAGTAGGGATAACCCATATAGACCCACATGGGTCTGATGTGGAAAACCTACTATTCGTAAATGTGGGATTTAACTAGATAGCCCATACGTTATCCAGTTGAAAACCACCACCCGTAGCCCACATTCAGAAACCCCACATGAGCCTTATGGGTGTGATGTGGGAAGACCCACCAAATTGCTGATGTGGGATGTAGCTGGGAAGTTCAACCATTACCTATGTGGGAATCATCATACAGTACGTCACCCACTGTGGGAAAACGCATAGTCACCCATATGTTTTTTTTTTATTTTGGAAAACATATTATAATTGCTAATGCAGGATTTAGCTAGGAAGCCCATTCGGTACCTATCTGGGAATCAATATATGTCACCCACAATTGGAAAACCTATAAAACCTCACATGGGTCTGATGTTGGAACACCCACGCTCTCAGTAATGTGGGATTTAGCTTGTAAGCCCAAATGTTATTCAGATGGGAATCACCATACATTGCCCACAGTGGGAAACCCACAGGAACCCACATGGCTCTGATGTGGGAAGACCCACTATATTGCTTATGTAGGATTTAGCTAGGAAGTCCATCCATTACCGGTGAGGGAGACACTACATGTTGCCTATATTAGGAAATCCTAGATGGGTTTGATGTGGGACGATCCTCTATACTGGAAATGTAGAATTTAGCTAGGTAGCTCAAATGGGAATCACCATACGTTACCCACAAAGGGAAAACCAACAGGATCTCACAAGGGGTTGATGTGGGAGGACCCTCATCACTGGCGATATGGCGATATGGGGTATAGCTAGGAAGCCATACTTTACTCATATGGAAATCACCAGATTCTGCCCACGGTGGGCAAGCTCTAATGGGCCCCAGGAGGTCATAAAATGGAGCAGCTCAGTTGTGAGTACCCTAGGAAGAGCCCTCATTATGCCCCTTGTAACCCAGCAGTTACCCATCTTCCCACCTAGTACCCATGTGGACTTGGAGCCTAAGAGTCATTGTTGCTTGGGAACTTGCTGAGCCTACAACAATATATTTTGTCTCTCTCATCTCTCTTTTGAGTTTGCTATGAAAATCATGAAACTCATATAGTATTTCGGACTCTGTAAGGTGGTGCTGGAAACTTCAGCAGTCGGTGCGGTGCAAGGCGATATTCTGATCCCTGCGGGGACTGCCAGAGCGGATGGTACTGGCAAGCGTAAAACCAAGCTCTGGCCTAAGGATGAAGATGGCATGGTCAGGATACCTTACGCCTTTGGGGACAGTGAGTTATGAGTGTTATATATGCTTATCACGCATACAACAGCTGAATATTCTAGCTCAACATGACGTGCAACTGATGCGCATTGTTACATATATTTTTACTCATGTAAGAGAGGATGCAAGTAACGTACATAGGAAAGGTCAAGAGAGCTAATGAAGGGGAAGGTCGGACAGGTATGCCGTAGTCACGATCTTAGTTTAGATGCTCAAGCTCTTAAGTGAAACATCCGGCGGATGGCACTACCCTTACTTAGGCTGTCACTCAAACTACCTTCGTAATGTTAGGCTCGTGCACCTGCCTATTCCGCAAACATGTATTGAATGATTTTACGATAGGATCCGGCGGAAAGTGGCAGAAGCTCACAGTTGCGGGCGTGCTGTGCTTAAAGGTGAGAGCTTAAAAAGCAGAAGCAACATTCTACTGTGTAGACGTCGTACCATACTTGTCTACACCTTGGAACATTGCTTAATGAGTAGCTATGCCTTAGCTACCTCCCATTCGTAATATACTTTTACGTGATGTAAATAAATGAGAACTTTTCATCGTCCTTCTGCACTTTTTAATATACCCTGACCAATTTATATTCTGCCCTACAAACTAAAACATAACAATGAGTAACGTAGAGCACTCTGAGAGCGCATGCCTCTGTCAAGCAAGGAATTGTAAACGAAAAATTAATGTTAGTCCTGGAACACGGATTTCATTTTCATCATTTCTACAAGTGTGACATTCGTGCCCTTGACAGTAATAAAAGTTTCTCTAATTTTCTTAAAGATCTGTCTGTAATTTTTTGAGCATGCTCGGACAAACACTTAGAGACAAATTTGTTGAAAGCATAAATGGACAGACCGATCATCGCCAAACCTTGGTCATTCATGCTTTTTATCATATCTAACTATTCCTGCAAATTTTAAAAAAGATCTCTTCATGAATTTTTTACCTATGTTGCTGACAAACAGCTTAACAGACATTAGTCATACACAAACGGACGAACAGATATTTACCAAAAAATTGTTCTTAAGTCTTCTAACATTTCTTACAATTCCTGTAAGTTTCATAAAGATCCGTTCCTTACACTTGGAGTTATGTTGATAACAAACGTGAAAGAAACATAGAGACGAATAAACGAGCGAACAAGCAGTTCATTATACAAATTTAGTCATTTGCCTTTCGTACCACGCCCAACAATTCATGCAGCCTTCATCTTTGAGTTTCAGTGCGAACAAAAAGAGGTAGCAAAACAAACAAGCATACAAACGGCTGAAGGGATCTCATCCAAAAGTTAATCATCTGTTTCTTGTAATTTACCGAATAATCCCTGTAAATTTCGAACAGATCCTCCATAACTTTTTGAGGAGGTATCTTGGTGACAGTCAGACAAACACATAAACGCTACTAATACACAAGCTTCCTTGGCGGAGGTAATACCTACAATGCCTAACTGGACTGGTGAAAGGGTCACAATTGCCCACGACACTTCGCGGGCTATGTAAATGACCGCACTCGTTTTTATTCACGTACCGAACTTACCGATCACAAATTTGTACGAGATCAGCCGCAGAACAAGATGGGCACAGTAACACAACTTATAGGTACACCTCAAGATTTCCTCGGGAGTGCTGTCACCCCATCATGAGCTCTTGTCTTTTGTGAGCTAATAACCGCACCTGCTATCAGCCAAAAGTTCAGTCTCAGCCATTTCAGTACTACGAAGACAAATAGTTTATTTTGTGTAGAACTAGATACCATGAACTTATGAATTGCGCACAGGCATATTTAACAGACGATAATATGAAAGTACGGAGTATTGCTGAGTTAAATTGGAGCAAATGCTCTGAAACCACTGCCATGCTCTTTGAGTTGTAGGATAATGATCTTTCCCTACGTACTCGCTTAATCTTTGAGGCAATTTTCCTTTCAGCATCCCAATCAAACAATGGTTATCACAGCAACAGAATTGTTTGCATAGAGAGGACACTATTCTGTCGTGCGTTTTAGAGAATTATTCTTCACTTTTCACGCAATTGAAATTTTTTGCTCCTTACCCGCAGATAAAATTGACCGGCACAAAACGAGGAACGCACTTCGGAAATGGAGAGAGGGGACGTGCATCGAATACGAGCACGTGCCACGGAACTTTTCAGGAGCCCATCTCGTCTTCACGGACTCCCACTGCTGCGCATCTTACGTGGGCAGAGCGGGACATGGTGGACAGCCTCTCTATCTGGCCCCGGAATGTTTAGATCAGGTCAGTGATTGTTTCCATCAACTATTGCAGAGCATCTATTGCGGTATAGACTACCTGTCTATAGAATAGTTAAGCCCTGGGAGTTCGACTTTTTCTGAAAAATTCTTCAACTTTGAAGGAGAGAGATTGTGCCTACCGCTGTATCGTAAGTCGGATTCACACGTGAGCCTTATTCTGAAGGCAGCTTGAGGACATTCTCACGATAATCGAAACTTCATGAAGCATTTGCGTTCAGCTCTCTGCCTGTAGCGTTAATAGTTTCGGCTACCGTAAGAGAAAAGGTCAAATGTGGAATGTTCACCTGCTTCAAGTTGTTGATGGCTAAGATGGTTGCCTTCTTTGCTTACCTTTGAATGAGTATAAATATAAGGCGTCGAAATAGATTCTATTTTCAAGTAATGAAATAAAGAACATAAGTCCAGTTTCATCAACAATGTTTATGAGAAGTATATACATCTAGTGTAGAATAATGTGTAATCACATGGGATTTTTCTGCTGAAATTCATTTTTTGGCTTTATCTGATAGATTTCATGTCAAACTAACAAAAAATAATGGGGTACAAATTTACTGACCCCAGACCCCACTCCAGGGGCAGTTTTCAATTCAGGACCTCCCCCCTCTCCCCGAACTGGTCAAAACTGTTTCAAGGCCTACCTTTACTAATCCTAAGCCGATTTTCACAATATTGAGGTGCCCTAGGGGGTTTTAAATGCTTAAATGCTGAAAAATTCATTTCTGACACTTTCATAGCAATTGGAAGTAGCCAGCCAGTGCTTACAGCAGTTTTTGAGCAATTTTTGACCTGACGTGAAGGTCATTTTCATCTAAATTATAAAATAATGATGTTTTATCACTTTTTGTATGTGTTCAGATATGAGACGACGATTGGTGTAGCCGAAATTGGGCTCAGACAATTATATTTTTAGTTAAGTACATTTTATGGATTTATGGAAAATTGGTAAAATATTCATGCATGTTTTTCTGCTCTGCATATTGCTGTTGCTGCTCTGCATGCACTTGGATAAACTGTCGACGGGAGTGGTAGCGACACATGTGCCATAGAAACTGGAATCTACACATCTGCAACTCTCCGTGGTATCTATGGGGGAAAGGCATACAAGTGAGGCTATTCTTCTCCGAACACTACACTGGACCTCTAAGTGACCAGTGTGTTGCTCTGAAGAAGGCTCTACATGAATGCAATCCTGACACGATCGAGATATTCTAAGACATCGAGGCCTAGTACTCAGAAAATTTCAAGAAACATGAAGAATGAGACATTGGGACTTGGCTAGGTTTTTGCCTCAGTATCTCAAGGAAGTGGACAGTCTACTGGACCTCATCAGCACATGTCGCTCAGGAGACTGGGAAGTGTACCTGGCTGCATTGGAAAACGTCATCAAGTACTTCTTTGCACGTGATCTTCTGAACTATTCAAGCATGATGCCGGTTCATCTTGCACAAATGAATGCCCTGGAGGACGATCCATATACATGGAAAGCACTCAAGTCAGGAGACTTCGTTGTGGCAAAATCAGAAGTTCCATTTACTCATGTCTTCACTGATTAATCACTCGAAAAGGAAATTAAAGGCCTGAAGCAGCATGGTGGAATGGTTGGACTCAGTCGAGATGAAGCAGCACTGGACAGGCTTGTTACCACGACACCTCATTTGGCACGTTTGTTAAGGAGTATCTCAACAGCTTCCCGCTAGCTTCAAAGGCGGCAGACCGAAATAAACACTTCCAACTCAGTGGAAACATTGCAGTGAGATCACGAGCAAATGCAGCGAAGATGCATCAGCCTATGGAGTTGCACTGGGCAGGTAATCCGATCATGATAAAATCACCTCGGAAGATCCTCATCTCATCAGTAATTGTACCAGACGATGCCAAAGATGACATACTGCACTTCGCGAAAAAAGGTCAGAAGCAGTTTGAGGTGTTCATGCGCAACAGATTGCTCCCCACATCAATAATCTCGGTTTAGGATCCAATAAAAAAAAGAAACCGAAGACCTTCTCAAACTTGATGCCAAAAACTAAGGTTCGACTTGGTGGTAAAGTTATCAAATTGCGTGAGGAGCGTGAATTTCTTGGAAGATTTTTCATCATTCAAGGAAGTCGAACTGAACTTGTACCAAGACTGGAGGACACAATCTGCGAGTATGAGATGCCTGTAGTAGCACTCTGCCTCTGTGCTGTAGATGGTCCTCTGTACATCCCCACTGACCAATCCAGTCTCATGCATGCCATATAGGAGGCAACGGTGCAACCTGCTGACTGCTGAGCCAATCCTTGGTCCTCATAGGCCACCAAAAAACCGTTCAACATGAACTCTCATTATTGACGTCATGGAAGTGCTTCAGAGCATGAAGCAAGCTCTTGTAAATAAGAGGCTCACTGAACTTCGAGACGCAGTCATCCAACGCATTAAATTGATGTTGACTGGGCACAACGAAGGCCATGTGGTCTTTAACTGGTACCTGACTAAGTGACTAAAGAATAAGACACGCCAGAAGAGAACCACAAAAAAAATGAATATCAGATGCATCCGGGAGTGAAACTCACCATGTCTATGAAGGAGATTCTGTCGGTCTATAAACAAAGAGTAAACTGACTGGGATGTTTGCTCAGGCATTGTTAGAACGCTTCTCAGGCAACACAACGTTCAAGCTTGTGGTTGTCTACGACACCAAAATCAAGGGCCGTGGATTGGAAGAGGACCATTCTCATGAAGAGGCTGACACACTGATACCACACCAAGTCATGACTTCTGCTGTGTGTTTGGTCACCCGATTCAGACGTCCTCATACTTCTTCTTAACTTGGTCTCTTGTGGCCGACTAGGAGAACAGATCTCTCTAAAGTTCTTAACTGGTAAATGTAGCAAATACTGTGCAGAGCAATAATCGTGGTGGAACGAGTGCGAGTGATTGGGCGCCTCAAATATCAAGGACTTTGCAGTTTTCATAATTTCCCTGGCGCTGACTGGGGTGGAAAGTTTGTGGGCTTCACCAAAAAAGACTTGGGTCGATGGCTATCTGAAACTCGATGAAATCCTGTCATCGGTAACTCTGTCGGTAACCCTGTCATCGGTAACTTCAAAATGCTCGGAAAAGGCTCGGTGTCCAATCACCTCAACAGTGGTGAACTGCCGGCGGAGATAAAGGGCTTGAAAGAGTTTGTGCCATGCGTACTGTTTAGCAGGACCCACAACACTACTGGCTCTGAGATGGAAGCTGTTTCGTTCAAAGAACATGGAGGGAGAGATGCTGCCCCAACTCAGGCTGCACTGCTGCCTCACATCAACCGTGCAAACTACATGGCCATGCGCGACAAATCTTACATCACCAAATGCCCAGTTTTTCCTGCAATTGAACAAAATGACTCGACTGTAGAGAAAGAACTGTTTGTTGCAGTGAGATGTGTCTCACTCCCAGCCTCTCGAGCAGTGATTGAGCTAACTAAATGCGGTTGTAAATCAGGATGCAGAGGAAGGTGCAGCTGTTCAAATAACGGGCTCTTGCACACCTCGAGATCTGCGCAAATGTTATGGAAGTGACTGTGCATATGAGATACAATCTGGCGAACAATAAGATGATGCTGACGACTAAATGATGAAACTGGTCGTGATGTTGCTCGCTATAAACATATTAAGATGAACCAATCAATGTAAATTGAATCATTTGTGTTGTTATTGTATATATGTATAACGTAAGTTTCACCCAACGTGTTTTGGTATTCGTGTAGCAAATAAACTATCTTCTAATATGGTTGTTTAACCCAATATTTCTGTGTACAAATGACCTTACTGAATCTGAAAACCTATGCAAGCAGTTATTACATGATTGGAGGAGATTTATGCAATAAAATACGTTCAATTTGAAAAGCAGTAACTTCTGGTAACAGACAGTCGGTTAAAACTACTTCTGGTCACTTTGGAAGTGTTTTAGTTGGATTCAGCATAATCGAAATCCCTTCAACCAACCATTTTCCTAAAACAAACTCTCAATATTTAGCTAATATAAGCATTATTTTTAATTTTGAGAGTGTTGGATGGGCCTAAAAAGTAAACGGTTCTTAGAGGTGGAGAAAGGGGTCAGAAAATTTTAATCCCATTTTTTCCAAAAGTTTTACAGTGAAGAAACCCCCCCAAAAGATCAATTTTAGGCAGCAAATCCTACGGGAGCTTATTTATTGACATGCCATACCGCACTTATACGGTAAGCAGCAATCACTCCATGAATTCATGAGTTCATAGACTTTTACAAATTAATTCGATTTTTTTCGTGTTGGAAGATGCAATTCAGCACCGTTAATAAAGTAAATTTATACATTTTTCATTATAACGTGAGAAACGAAGACCTGCTGTATATTATTTACTTCATGGGGTCACGTAAATTGTACCTAAAATAGTCAATACTGTGCGGAAGCATTGTAAACGTGGCGTTCACACATGTGGTGGTGCCGTGTACAATCGGCCACAACTGGAGGGCATGCCTATATTACAGTTAATATAGTGCTACATGGTACGTATACTGCTGCTTACATAATGTAGTTTTAACCATGGTGCGACAGGTCTGATGCCCGTGCTTGCGACACGTCTCTCCTTAGATTCTACCCACTTTCACGTCGGCGTCGGCGGAAGCACTCTAGCACTTCTTTTGCATCAACGGGAGTGGAGTTTATTGTGATGCAAAAGTAAGTGCTAGAGGGCGGTCGTTTATACAATATGGTTGGAGTCTAGGGGAGAGACGAGTCGCAAACACAGACATCAACACCTGTGGACTATAATCAATAATGCAATATGGACATAAGAAACTGAAATGAAACAAAACTGCTGAGAAATAGCCTAGATAATTAAGGCGGGCGCAAATAATGATCACCTACGGGGAAAAAATAGTATACTGAACAGCAATTTATTCACAGCGTCTCTTTTTATACGATCATACAAAAAATACCTCCCTAGCACTTGAAGCTATCTGTTCTTCTAATGTGCGTCGAAATATTATATTGTCTACTTGTAGTAATACCTTTGTTCGAAACTTTATGCAAAGTTGGAACTGGAATACATTTGCAACTTCAATTTTGTGTTTCTTCAGAAATGATTTTCAGCGACACATGAAGTAAAAATGTCAAAAAAAATTGTATTTCTGTTTCAGTTGGGGTCGGCGCTGCACGAGATCGGCCATGCCATGGGACTGCACCACGAAGAGACGCGGTCAGACAGGGACGAGTACATCCAAGTGTTGCTGGAAAATGTGGAAGAGAGCAGGAGGGAAGACTTTGACAAGCAAGAGACAAATATACATAACGTTCCCTACAATTATTTCTCCATCATGCATTCTCCTCAAGCCGTGAGTTTCCTTCCCATTGTTTGCAACAACTCTAGGGCAAAAATCATCTTTTCTATGTTAGCAACTACTATAAACTACCTAAAACAGAATGCAGAACTTGGAACGGATGATAGAGAATATTAATTATCATGCGAATGTATTTTATGTCTGTTGGAGGTGAGTAGTGGTTAAAGATGCCAAATACACCCTTTGTGGTCGACTGCAGCCGTACCCTACTCTCACACCGCCGGGTCACCGCGCCGCCACCCACGCGCTCTCTCATCCACCTCAGCTTTGTTCCTGGCCCCTAAACTTGACCCTCACTCTATTGCAAACTTCCTTTAACGCTTTACTGATACTAATTAACACTTACCACTATTCACCAATAATTATCTATGGATGGCCAAACCCAGGAGGCATATGGAGTGTCAAACTCAGGCGGTATAAGGAAGGTCCAATCCCGGGTAACATGTGGAGAGTCAAATCCTCCCGCTCTCTTGGGAAAATTGAACAATTAAAAAATATAAGGCTTGAGGTTACTTAAGCTTCAGTTATTTATAACGGTTGTTGGCTTTGTGTTACATATATATCACTTAGACTTCAAACTTTAGCAGACACCCGTGAGGACATGCTTCAGTCCTCACCGCTTGGTCACTTCTTTTTATTTTCTACCATTAAAGTGCATATTGTCAGTCTTGTTTATATCTATCCCATAGGAATGTACTTATATAAGTTTTGTACGTTTAGTTATATTAAAATGCTCTACTCATTTAACTCTACACATACCCTACGGATTTCCCTCCCCTTATTTTAACGATGTTTCTAGACTTACTCAATGAATTTTCTCAAACACTACGGTTTTCACTCTCTATATTTTATAGTCCACCCGAACTCACCCACTCAAATTCTCAAACACTCTGCGGTTTTCACTCTCAATATTTTACGATATATCCGATTTCATTGACAATTTCTTAATTTTACCGCATTTTTCGTATATATAATATTCTTTTGTTGGAAATGTGATATAAGGTGGAACTTTTTGTAACCTATAAGGTTTTATGTATGAGTTAGATATTATCATAGGAATTTCTTCCTTCGTTGCTACAAGTTTGTATAGGATTTCAAACTAGGTCTAACCGCTACACAGCAGTTCAGACCAGGGCTGTTAAACGCGACTAAGTAACTTACATATCTGGCAACCACCACCCGGTAATAAAAAAATCGTGTTTTATGAGTTCCAGTCAGTATGCTGGAGGAACACTAGTCCTACTCAGACGTTCCTTCATCAGTTTGCCATAGTTAACTCTTATGCTAATTCTAGTCAAGCACGTTTCTCGTACCATTTCCAGATATTCTCAGTCATTTCAAAGCGTTGTATCATATTACGCAAGAATTAGAGTTCAATGTTAGCTTTAGTTGGATGAATATGATATTTCCCAATAGTTATTTGCAAACAAAATGTATATTTTGGTAAAAAAATATTTTATATCTAGTTAATTTTTTCAGAAATTTTTTGTTAATATATTTATAATTAATTTCTCTTCTTTAGGAGCTATGAGTTGCAATAACATGTATGCAAAGATAGTCTAAAAATATTACACTCTCCATTGTACGATTCATCTTACGCTCGGATTGAGGTAGGTTCTCTATACCTTGATTTTAGCTTCATAGGTATATATTTTGTCTAATTAACTTACAAATTTCATTATTATTTTTAAATATCACTCAGTTTCCGATATCAACATACCATCTCAAGTTCTGTATACATCTTGGTAACCCTCTCACACACAATGCTTAACCCTTCATTTTATTTACCATTAACTGTTCAATTATCTCACATTAATTGTACTTGCATCATCGCAACCGTATATTGATCTTGAAACATATCAATTGACCCTCACCGTTCATCTTCTTATGCTACGCTCAAATTTTCTATTCATCGCCAAAGAAATCTATGAAAGTAGCCCCTTAGCTAGTTTCTCATAACTTTTTATAGACTGTAGATTTAACCTAAAGGTTTTATTATCATGCTGAAATTTCGATCAGGTTGGTACGACATCCTCCATCCCCCAAATTTTTTATGCTCCTACCAAACAGGAAACTACAGGATATACCTATATATTTTTGAATTCCCAAGCCAGTTTTAAATTTCTTACTAAATATATTTTTTTCTTAGAGATTTTAGAGATTTAGATTCCGTCATCTTTTATTCAGGCTCCTACCATTGTATTTCAATGTATCATCATACATATTCGATGCACTTATCAAACAGAAAACTTCTGAAGCTGATAGTTATTCATTTTCGAATGTTCCAACAGTTCGTATTCCCCTCTAATTTCCAACTTCATCCCGCACACATTTTAGGTTTCGGTTAGAATACACTCATTTTCTATACATTCATTAAACAAAAACCAATCATAGGGCTACGTAACAATAATTTACTTTCCTTAGATGGTATGAATATTAAGCCTACAATTTCCATTTTTATGTCCAATTTGACTCAGGTGCGTATGAGACCTAACCCTTACTACATTTTCTATGCGTCCTTGAGACGAAATGATTATAGAGCACGTAACTCTATCTTGATTTTTCTTAGGTAATGCAAAAAGTAAACCTACAGTTGCCATTATTTTGTTCAAATTTCACCCAAATTCATATGTCCCCCTCCCTCCATACCAAACTTTCTGTCCATGATAGGACGCTCTTAGGCCCGCTGCAGACGATAGTCCTTTTGGCAGGACGTCGTGTGTTTTCGCTGCAAATGAAAGAAAACTCGGTAGATATGACAGTCGCTTCGATAGGCATCGGTCGCGGGATACGGATCCTGTATGTTTTATTTTTGACGAAGAAACTTGCGTCTCCGGGTTGATCATATCTCGCGTAAATTAGCTGATAGTAAGAGTTTCAGACACAAAACCACCTAAAAATGTATACAAGCATAATTGTTGTGATGGCAACCACATATTAATTAGTATTTAAACGTACCTTTTTTACTGAAGTATGCAGAATTTATTCAAGTCACCGCCTTACAATTTGTATGGCGGTGCTTGGCAACTGTCGAGGTCACGTGGTGTCCCGTTCTCTGCCATTACATTCTTTCTTATATAAAGTGCAATTGCGCCAATGCAGTAGTGACTTCAATACACTATTATCTTTGTTTTGATTTCATTAATTATAATATGACTCTTGACGCACTTTATTTATTGATTTTTCAATTTATTTGCGAACAAGCCAGACTCAGCTGATGCGCTCAGATCTCTCGCGTGCGGGGTTGAGACTTTCAAAACCGATGCAAGACATCAGTCGAGACATTCATTTTTAAGGCCATAAGGCCTTTCGGAGACGTGCTTCCATCTTTTCAATTTTTGTTATATTTTCATGGAATTTCTCTGTATGGGAACATAAGAATCCCGCATACTGCAACGAGCGGGAGATGTAGCAGCAATCCATCCCTACTCTACGCATTGCTGCTTATACATAGTGCATTGACGCTAGCTACCAGCGAGTTTTCACTGCATTGCACGTAACCGCTTACACATGGTTTACCTGTTCGAGCAAGCCGTGAATTTTACTACAGTGCGCGTAAGCACTTGTCAGCGGTGGACAGCGCATTATAGTACACGTATCCGCTTGCAATAGTCGTCTACGCTGTAGGTGTGGATGGCAGCATTGGGGTCGTCTCCCTACATTTCACATGTTCCCGTTTTTTGTACTAATGAGTTTCTTTTGTTAAGACGTACATATTTTTGTATGTAGGAGACAGTAGTGTATAGATGGAAACACTTTAGGTCTATGTCCCAAGTCATCAATCCAATACCGTTTCTTTCTCAAGTAGAAAATAACTTAGGCTAGTCCACCCTCATGTAGCTAATTTTCTATACGTTCTGATAAGAAAACGATCATAGGGGCACTTAGCGAATTCAGAGTAGGAGATCAATATCACCCATATTGATTTACCAAATATGTTTTTTTTAGGTTTTTTTTTGTATATTTTCAAGGTCTAAATGTTTCCACTCAGTATTCGTAAACACAGGAGCAGTATCATAGGAAGCCAACTCTATCTCAAACATATGCGCTATTTTAATTCAATGTGCACTCAATGGTATAGGTAAGTGAAACTATATATGTATAATTCACTTGCGTCTACATTTTTTAAATATATTCTGATAAACATACGAATTTACATTAACATACACACATCTAGGCTTAGTGTGCTTAGATCATACAAACACTCCGTCTTTTTACTTATCGGGAGAGAAACACATTAGTCTTACTTATCACAATAGCGTCAAATAATACCACATCATATCATTTAGGCATCGCTAACAGAACTCAACCTTTATTGTATTGACTTAAACTATAAACATGCGCAGAGAAACATACTTCAAACTAATCCCGATCTAACCATTTTAGGTTCGCAAATCATCCACATATAAAATTAACAACTCGATGCATTGTAGGGATACTCACACCATCACACCACAAATGACATTTTGCTAGGATATATTCCATCACTCAAATAGACATATGCCTTAACACTCAACTAGATTGGAAGTCACCAACACGACAGATAATTTTCATGTTTTTATATGGTTTAAACATCACACACTTCAAACACTTGTATCTTTTTCTTATGCGATAGGTCTGGGACACACCTCACTACTACTTTTTCATACTGATCCACTCAGAAAATAATCGGCAGTACATGTTTCTAAGTTCTAACCAGTAACCACTGATGATGAACAGGTTATTTTCATGTACGTTATGTTATAATTTTTACCCTGAACTTGGTGTATGTATCTGATATGGAAACACCGTAAATATAATCTCATGCAGTATCATTACATATGAAGTATTCAGCAGTACATTAGGACTGTATCAATTCATATAATTTAAACCTCGTCGTTTTACCAAACCGCTGATATATAAATAATTTCAAAGTATGGAGACACATTTTATTGCAGGAATATGATTCTCACTCGTGCTGAAATCAATCTTTCGCTACAAATTCTTTTGATACCGTTCAATCCTTGACTTTTTAGGAGACAATATGCTTTCAATTATGTTCGGTCAATGGAACAGAGACACTTAATAGGTTTTTTCTTTCACATAAGTGTGGGTATGTTTCTTAGGTAGCAGAAACTTTCTTCATTGTATACCTTCCAACTCCCAAGAAAATCTATATGTATGTTCCTACCTATCATGGTCTTTGATACAAATGTATCCCAAAATCACCAAGTGTTTGGTATGTTGGCAAATGTCTGGTGTTTTATCAAACCCAGAGAGTAGAGCAGGCCTACCTTTATGTAAATTTTCGAATTTATTGCGGGAGTACGTCATATTGTCCAAATTTTCGATTTTGGTTGAACTAAAAACAGCACATTAGGATATGACACTCATGTAAGGGACTCTCCGAAAAAAAAAAACGATGTCACTCAGCCTATCCTAACCATCTTACGCTCTTACAAGCTGCGTCCTAGCAGTTCGCGGAAGTTAGGGTGTAGCGACTCTCGGTAGGTAGGGGTAGAGACTTACGGTAGGTAGGGGTAGGGACTCGCGGTAGGTAAGGTAGGAGCTCGAGGGAGGTAGGTCGTATCTCTAGGAGCTCGCGGTTGAAGCTCGCGATATCTACCGCGTAGCATAGGCGCAGAATGAGTGTAGGTATGTTAGAATAGGTTGAATGACGTTTTTTTTCTTCAAAGTGCCCCTTACAAGAGTGTCATGTCCTAATGTGCTATGATTTTACTTTAAACAAATTGAAAATTTGGACAATATAGCGTACTCTCTCAATAAATTCAAAAATTTACATAAAGGTAGGCCTGTTCTACTCTCTGGGTTTGATAAAACACCAAACATTTGCAAACACAACAAACACATAGTGATTTGAAATAGATTTGTATCGAAGACCACGATAGGTAAGAACATACATACAGATTTTCATGAGTGTTGGTAGGTATACACTGAAGTAAATTTCTGCTACCTAAGAAACATACCCACACTTATGTGAAAAAACCTATTAGGTGCCTATGTTCCATGGACCGGACATAATTGAAAGAATATTGCCTCCTAACAAGTTAAGGATTGAGCTTTATCAAAAGAATTTGTATCGAAATATTGATTTCACAGTAATGCGAGCATATTCCTGCAATAAACTGTGTCTCCATACTTTGAAATTATTGATATTTCAGCGGTTTGGTAAAACAACGAGGTGTAAATTATAAGAATGGACGCATTTCTAACATACTGTTGAATACTTCATATGTAATGATACTGAGTGAGACTATATTTACGGTATTTTCATATCAAATGCATGCACCAAGTTCAGTGGAAATATTATAACTTGACATACATGAAAAAACCTGTTGATCATCACTGGTTTCTGGTTAGATACAAGTACTGCCGCATATTTTCTGAGTGGATCAGTATGAAGCAGTAGGTATAAAGTGAGGTGTGTAGAAGACCTATCGCATTAGAAAACTATAAAAGTGTTTGGCGTGTGTGATGTTTAAACCATCTAAAAAACATGACAAATATCTGTTGTGTTGGTGATTTTCCAAATTAGTTGAGTGTTGCCGCTGTGTGTTTAGGCGATGGAATATATCCTAGCCAAACGTCATTTGTGTTGTGATGGTGTGAGTATACTTACAATGCATCGAGTTGTTATTCTTGTATGTGTATGATTTGCGAGCTTAAACTGGTTAGATCGGGACTCGTTCGAAGTATGTTTCTATGTGCATGCTTATAGTTTAAGTCAATATAATGAAGGTCGAGTTTCGCAAACGATGCCTATATGATAAGATGTGGTATTGTCTGACTCTATTGTGATGAGTTAGACTAATGTGTTTCTCTCCCGATGGGTAGAAATATGGAGTGCTTGTATGGCCTGAGCACACTAAGCGTAGATGTGTATATGCTAATGTAAATTCGTTAATATATGGCAATTATTTGAAAAATGTAGACTCAAGCGAATTATACAAATGAAATTTCACTACCCTACACCATTAAGTGCACATGGAGCTAAAATAACGTATATGTTTGAGATAGAGTTTGCTTCCTATGATACTGCTCCTGTGTTTACGAGCACTGGATGGAAACATTTAGACCTTGAAAATAAAGAAAAGGTAACTAAAATCGATATTTGTTAAATCAATATGGGTGATAATGAACTCTTGTTCTGAATTAAAATACGTACATATTGAGTGGAAGAATAAAACGTTGCATGATTTTGACCGTGGGTGCGATAATATCATGAAAATGACTGGTTGTGTATGAAAATCTAACATGGGAGTTGGGAAAAATACTTGAAAAGTCGATAAAGTGGCGGAAAATCAGGAGTTATCATTCGAAAATGAATAAGTATCAGCTTCTGTAGTTTTCTGTTTGATACGTGCATAGAAAATGTGTGATGATACATTGAAATACGATGGGAGGAGCCTGAATGCAAAATGACGGAGACTAATTCTCAAGGAAAAAATATTTAGAGTATATATATATATAGAAAATTTGAGCGTAGCCTAAAAAGATAAACGGTGAGGGTCAGTTGATATGTTGTTAGGTCAATATACTATTGCGAGATGCAAGTACAATCAATGTGAGATAATCGAATAGTTAATGGTAAAAAGAATGAAGAGTTAAGCGTTCTGATTGAGAGGGTTACCAAGATATATAGAAAACTTGAGATAGAATGGTGACATCGGAAACTGAGTGACATTTAAACCTAATAATGAAATTTGTATGTTAAATATAGAGCATGTGTAAGGTGAAATGAATAGACCATTTTAATATAACTCATTGTACAAACCTTATATAAATACATTACTGTGGGAAAGATATAAACGAGACTGACAATATGCGATTTAAAAGCAGAAAAAACCCTGAGCAGTGAGCAAGCGATGAGGGATGAAGCATGTCCTCACGGGTGTCTGCTAAAGTTTGAAATCTAAGTGATATATAAATATACATGTAATACAAAACAAACAGTCGTTATAAATAAGTAAAGCTTTTATTACCTAAAGCCTTATGTTTTTTCAAGAGACGATTTATCTGTTGAGGAGTTGTGGGCTAGGGGAGGGAGGTAAACCTCCACCAATGATGAAGATTCCTTCAATGAGGTCTAACCACTAAGTAAATCCCCCAAGAAATCCATATAAATGCCAGATATTTTATTATAAGATCAATAACAAGTAAACCTTCAGTTCCGAAAACCGAATCACTTTCAAAAGAGAAACCTGGATAATCTGTGTTTTGAGGGGGGTGTGGGGAATGGGGAGTGCTAAGCCTCGCGCTACTAATAACAAAAATTCCTAAGATATGACAGAACTCATAAATAAAACTCAAAAATCCATATACCGTAAATACAAATGCATTACAATAAAATAAAAAATTAAATCAACTTCAATCACCTAAAACTATATCTTTTAACATAAATACCCACTTTCACAGGGGAGAGACCTGGAGGTTGTACACCATACTTTCCAAGTTAGGGTTTAGGCTCAGTTACTATCGACAAAAATTTCCAAGGCTAAACTTTGCTTATAATTGAAAACACTAATATCCATATCATTATAAAAAGGGCTGCAGTCGATCACAAAGTGTGCATTTGGCATCATAACCCACTACTGAGGTGGGTACATGATCGTGTGACAGAGCGAACTTCGAAGCGCAGTGTGTAATGGGAGAACTCGCCCCGGACTAGAATAAAACTTAACCTAGAATAAAACCTCAGTTCATCGTTGGTTGGGCTCTTAATCCTAGCCACAAGTGTGAGTAGTCTTATAGTCTTGACGCAAGAGAAACCATATCGGAACAGTTGTTACTCAAACATTCTGTGCTTGAAGTTAACCATTTCACCATGTGTTTGGGTGCAGCTCACGTAGCTGGCGTTAGAAGCGGAAGGTTGAATGGATCGAGTTGGAAAAGAATGTTTGGTGAAGATCTGAGTAACTTGAATATGAAGCGTAAATAAAGCTTCACTTCAACGTAGACGTCAAATCTTGGCGCCATACCTGCCCAGAGCTTGCCTCTGATGCTGTGAAAGCTTTCAAAAGCCTCTCTGCAATTTACTGTTCAGCATTAGGTTTATTTTTTAACGTTCTCTTCATTTATTTGTTTCCGGGCTTGAAGCTTGCAATTGGAGACATTTTTTGGGCGATGTTCATCAATATGCCCATAGGCTGTTTAGCTGTACCGTTTAACGATGTGACGTCATTGATGACGTCTTCGTTCGATGCTAGTTTCTTGCGAGTCCTCCCGATAGGCTCTTTGCTTCCTGGGTTTGGCAGAGCGGCTCCTGGTTCGTCGTGGGATGAGCCGTACAATCTAAGTAATGCGTGGGCACGGACAACTTGAAAGCGAGGATGTGCGCGTCTCGCATGTCATTACGCTATATATTTGAAGTCGGTTGCAATGAACGACGTGAGAGCTGCAAATCCGCGCATCGAGTTGTGAGTGCGAATGCAGACTGTAGCTTAGCATAACGTAAGCACTTGTTGTTCACTCAAGGAGTCAAGTGTGTGCCGAGGACGGTCCGTAGCTGCTCTAAGGAATCTTGGCTTAATTATCAAACTGGCCAATATCATCCAGTGCAAAATACATGAAGATGCGTCTCAGCTGATATATCGTGGCGCAATACGTTCCATAGTACCCGGAGAAAAATTTTCGCGTACGATTGTCAGTTCCATATTTGCATACGGCCTTCGCAAGAATATTCATCGTACATGATTCACAACACAGCAACCTATCATTTATGGTACACACCGACACAACTATCAAACATCGCACTCAGTACAACAACAATTGTTGTGACACGAGAACGAGCGCTCTTAGTAAACGGTGCGACAAATCTCCAGTTTGGTACACGGCGAGACAATTATCGCAGATGCTACATGCACTTCTATAATTGTATACGTAGGTAAAGTTCTGCTCTGCTCGAATTGAAATCGAGCTCGGGATTCAAAAAGCGCCCTTTACACCCATTCTCATCAGCCTCCTACTTCGAGTTCACACATTTTGCCCCTACGATTTTTCAAGGAAACGCTCAAACGGGTTGAGAGCTGAGGGAAGCACAAATTGGGTCTCGATAATGGCTACTTGTTATATTATTAACCTAATGAGTTCACCACGATTTTAGAGTGATGGCAAGTCTTCATTCAGCCTCGCCGAATGGTGTTTTTGCTTTAAATGTTGTAGTACGCAAGACTAATTTACATTTGTGATCCTACTACCTCTGCCACGGGGGGTAATAGTTTTGACATGATTTGTAGGCTGGTCTGTTATCGTGTCAGTCTGTTTAGCAGCAATACAAAGTTATTGACGGATCTACATGAAATTTACTGGAACTGTTTGGAATAGCATGAGCAACGGATGGTTACATTTTGGCGATGATCCATCAGTCGGTTTGTCTCTTTGTTTGTCTGTCTGCATATCTGTATTTCTTGGCCGGGTTCTGCAGTCGTATCTCAGACTTCATTTCCAGTTGCCTCGGCCAAGAGGGTTGTGGTCTTACCCGCGTGTGTCTATCTGTCAAAAGTTGTAGTTAAATCTTGTTGAAATTTACAGAAACTCAGGATTGTGTCGAGCAGCGGAAGAATAAATTTTGGTCATGATCCGTCCCTTCTTCTGCCTATTTGTCTGTCTTTCTCTCAGCCTACAAGCAATTAACTCGAAAGTATTGGGCGAACCTTGGGAAATTTACAGGAAATATATGGAATGTCACTAAGAGAACAGCTGATTAAACTTTAGCGATGATCCCTCCATCCATTTGTCTGTCTACCATTGCATCTTTTTTTTTATCAGTGATCTGCTTGGAGGGGGTCTGCACTTTCGGGTGCAGCTCTGATTCATTACTTTATTTCTTTGCTTTCCTCGTTTGCCCTCTGGGCGTTACGACAACCATTTTACCGTGTTTTGTGTATGGATGCAACTAAAGTAGCTACAGGAGCCGGAAATTGAATGAGTTAAGTTGAAAAAATGCGGTGATATGTTTAAATATGTTTTATGAAGAGCGCTGTGAACTGAATAGGAAGGGTAAATAAGGCTTCACCTCAAAGAAGAAGTTAAGCCAGAATGCCATACCGACCCAAATTCTGCCTCTATATATAATGTTGTGAAGGTTTCGAAAGCATACACTAGAATTTTATACCGATAATGTTTATTGAGCAAGAAGTACATCTTCTCACTATGTATGTGCTTAACGCACAAAATTCTCAATTTACGATATTTTTGGTGAAATTACTCTAGCTAGTTACAATACCCATAGGCTAATCAGCCTTACGTTTGTCTATGTGACGTCATTGATGACGTCCTTTTTTGGTGCTAGTTTCAGGTTAGTTCTCCCATTATTCTCTTTGCTTCCTGGTCGCGCCTGTCCCGCTTTTGAAAACGTAATTTGAGAAGCGATTTCCCCAAAGATGAAATTGGCTAAATAGTATCAGCAATTTTATTTTGCTACTTTTAAAACTTTAGCGTTCTTTCCTTCCTTGAAATTAACGCCAGAATTTTCAGTAGCCGCTCACACATCTATCCTTACATATAATTAGGTGTCATCCATTGGCTCACAAACGCCGAGTCAAGTTATGCACATAAGGCTGGACTTGTCAGGAACTTTAGATAGGAGTGTCGACTTTGGCACTTTAAATCGTGTTGCAGGCGTTAGGTGAAAGCCAATTACGTTTGAGACGGCTGAAAACGTCACTTTACGAAGCAAGAGTTATTTTTACGTCTCAGGGACAATCGCGTAAGTGTATTTACAATGTAAATGTTAAACACTTGCAAATATATCATCCAAATTCAAGCCTGAAGCTCGATTCAACGATGCAGAGACAACCCGTCAGTCTGAGCTACCGACCCATTAGCTCATATCTGTTGTGCTTCCTTTTCATGACCTATCGATAACGCCATTTGTACAAGCTGTATGAAGTTACAGTAATCATGAAATTATGAACCTTGTAATAAATAGTTGCTATGTGTTTTTATCATACGCTATAATAAAGAATAAGTTTTTTTCTGTTAACAGTATTTTTTTATCAGTTTATTTCTGCCACGGCAGGAAGAAACATAGAGGCAAATTTAACTAGCCAGTGGAAGATTTTGGCGATTATGTCATGCTCTGTTGAATACCGATAGGCTAAAATTAGGTCAGGTGGCAGACGGTGGTAGAACTTAGAAGGCTTCTGACGGTGATGAAGACTCCTGAAAGAACTATTGACATTCTGATTTATTCTTATTCATGCTTGCTACACAGAAGGAACTATTTCTCATTAGTTTACCATGCGTTAAGTAAGTGGATGATCAACGAAGCAGGAAAAACGTACCGCAAAGGCCACGAAGATTTCGCTTCGGCAATTATTCATCTCCAGCAGATTTCTCTCTTTGGCGACCCAGCGTTTCGCTCGAGCGTAAAATTTTGACTGAACAATAACATGCGCTTAAAATTTATATATTTTGTGAGTGAGTACTGCCGGCTAAAAAATTATGGTTCATGTCATCAACTGGCTGTGCTGCTCTACAGAACTGAGGCCGAGGACGCTCATCTCTTATGATCATTTAAGTTGGCCCCTTTGCACTGCTCATCCTTCGTAATGAAATCGGCAATGAAAGCATGATCAATGAAGATGTACGTATCTTCACAAAGTTTAGTCAACATGCATGACGGTCGGGTATACTGGTGATTTATTATACCCACGTAAGGCTGTTGTCATAATAAATGGTTCGTTACATGAATAATATTTCATTCTATAACAATACACGGTTTGTAGCTTAGCGCTATAATTGGATCGTTGTTAGGTCGGTGATTGGGTGGCAAGCAATAGAGAGGGAAAACACATTTATTAAACAGCAAAGAGACCGTATTTAGCCAAAGCTCTGAAGTATTTTAATTAATAATGTAGCACAGATTCAAGCTGGTACTTTTTTCTCTGAGTTGCTTAATGCAAAAGTTGAGCAAAAACCAGGTGAAGGAAAAAGAAAATATTGAGACGAGAATCACGAAGATGAGTGCAGGCTACTGCGCAGTAACTAATTACTGCATTTCTAACGTATTTTAGCAACGTTGAAAGCAACATGTATTTTAATGCCTGGTATTTGCAGCACTTCACCAGGAACGGCGAGCTCACCATACTGGCGGCCAATCCGTTGGCTCAACCGTTGCTGGGCAACCGTAACCGCATCACCTTCCGGGACTTCAAAATTTTGAACCTGATGTACGGCTGCATTGGTGAGTTGGTGTGTTTTGAACAAACTTTTTGTCTCTAGATGTGCCGTTTTTTCAAAAGTAGATCATTCATTTTCACTGGCCGAGACCTGTGAAAATTCCACTGAAGAAGTTCTATATTTCTTCGATAACCTAAGTCGTATTTTAGCTACGACAAATTATCATAATCAGGCAGCATAATTACTTCCACCCAGGAGGTTATGTTTTCATCCGGTTTGCCTGTCTACTTGTCTGTCACCACGATAACTCAACAATTTATGGACGGATCTTCACGAATATTACAGGGATCGTTAGATCGTGTTAAAAGTACAATATGAATAGCTTTTGGTAAAGATCCGTTCAACTGTTGGTTATTTTGTCTGTCTCTTTTTTCTTGGTACCACAACTGATAAAGTTACGGATGAATTCTATGAAATTCACAAGAGTGTTGGGTATATCACGAAGAGTAAATGACCAAGTTTTTGTGATGAACAGTTGGTTTGTTCGTGTGATTGTTTCTGTGTTTGATTTCTTGTTTGTTAGAAAAATAAGTCATAAAATGAACGGATGTATATGAAATTTACAGGCATTGTTAAAACCGTCAAAAGACATAAAATAATCAAATTTTGGTGATGCACGTTTAATCTGTTCACGTGCTTGACTAATGTTTGCCAGTAACATAACTCGTAAGGTTACCAACGGATCTTAAGAAAAAAAATATACATATGCAGAAGCTGTTATAACTGCCGAACGACTCAAATGACCAAATTCAGAGGCTGATCGAAAGGAAGGTATAGGTACAGAAAAAATATGAATAATTCATCAACGGTGCCTAGCTTGGCGGCTGGCATGCGCTCTCAGAGTGCTCTAGCATAAATTTACCATCTCTGCCAAGAACCTGGGGAGTTTCACAGAACAAGAACCCAATGATATCTCAGACCAGTATCGGTATCCCCAGGTAGCAATTATATATTATATTAATATTATTATAAAGTTGGAATGTTTTCTCGCGTTGTATATTACTTCTGGTATGTTATTATCATGTTATTTTCAGATTACAACGTAATATTTCTTTGTTGTGTTTATATTTTATTATATGGAATCTCACTCGAAGAATAAAAAGTAAAACCAACGTTGTAATTAAAAACATTTTGTAAACGTTTCGGGCTACGCTGAATCCATCATCAGTTCTGTGGAAACACAAGGATAAGTATTTTTTAGTAACATGAAACCGAAAACTAGATAAAATGTAGCAATAATAAATCACAATCCTATCTTAAAAATAGAATGTAGAAATAATGAATCACAAACCTAAGTTAAAATTTGCAACGGTACTGCAGATGCTTGAGTATATAGAGATGGTTTTTCAGGTTTATGTATATCGATTCCAATACCCAAGTTCTTTGCTATTAGCTATTGTATCAATAACAGAAAATTCAGAAATTCTCAATGGATGATTTGCTTCCTGACTATGATTTCTAATGGGAGATTGGACAGGTTTGCTTAGCACTATTCCGGTTCGTCAGTTGTTCACAAATACGTATGTGGGAGCTGCCAGCTCACTTGCATCGGTAATACTGTACTGCAGATGTTCATGCGATATGCACAGCATAGGGGAATCTCAGGTCGAACCGGAAGAGTCAGTAATGACAGAAAAGAATTTGTGAAGACCCGTCTTGTATTGACTGTAGCCTACGCGCAAAACTATTAAGGCAGAGCCGACTTGTACAGAAGGGAGCTCCCTGTCTGGGTAGTGCCGCGTGTTGACGGGACATGTTCTTCATGATTTCTCTGGTTACCAACTATTTAGGGTAGACGGCTGAGCTCCCTTCTATACATGTAAGGCTCTTATTAACTTTCTAGTATAAGATGCTGCACAACTGCCAACTTGAATTAGGGAACTGTGCTGATTAGCGTGCAGGGCTGAACAAAACCAAGCTTTCTTTTGGTGATACGCAAAAAAGCGATGTTTTTTGCAGGAAGTCAATATTGCTTCTAATAAATACGGAGCTCTGTATCCAACATACTCGAGGGTGGCATGATATAACTCGGACTCTGAAAATTTTTTCGCAAGAGATAACTTGCTCTGTTGAAAGAAGAACCCAAAATGTGGAGAAAATAATTTGCTGCCGAGAAATTATCACGTTCTTTAAGGGCCTGCTGACCGCTCAAGAATATCTTACCAGTTGCCTCGATAATAACCAAAATAAGAAAATAAGAGTATCAGCTGCAGCTTGCATGAAGGAAACCTCAGATGAGAGTACACAACGCGATGGAAGAGATTATTTAGAGAAGCAGTATGCATCTACATCGAGTGGACTACAACATTATCAAAGAAAGACCGGAATCAGACATACGGTTCGAGTGCCATCATCTTTAATCTAGAATTTTTTCTGCCTATCAGTTTTTTATGAAGCTTGGCAGGATGGCCACAGTCTTCAAACACATGCATTCGCTGATGGAACCAAGAAGGCCAGAGCTAATTTTTGCCTATCTATTTCGTTAAGAGCGTGACACGAAACCTATTAATGAAAAAAAAATTAGTTAATTAATAGATACAAATATATAAATACACGACGGTCATTCTCAGGATAAGATTTGAGAATAAAGTTATCCTAACATTGAAATAATCGTGTATAAAATATTATTTAAGCATTGGTCATAATATTACCAAATATTACATCATAACATTATTCTGATATTAACAAAGCAATTTTTGCTACCTGGGTCATACATACATACGAAATTTGAAAATTATCTTCAAACTCAGACAGCAAAGCTTCGACTGTACTTCTGGCCTGGGAGCAGCTGCAGCTTAAAAACTTCCAACTTGTCTTCTGTTGAGCCGTGACGAGATCGCATCAACGATGCTATTGTATCCCCTATCTATATTATAATTCTGCTTGTCCCCATGTTAATTGAGTATTTAGTACGACCGTGACATTTACATCATTAGATAAGGGGAAAATTAGGACTTCTTTGACGCATCTGTGATACAACTTGGTAAAAGATTCACTGCCTGATTTCGAACACTTTTAACCCTCCTTATGCAGGATGCGGGTCCAAGAGCATCATAATAATTTGAGGTAAAATGATCTTTTGTTCTGTAGAATTTCCACATGTTCCTTCTGTATTAGACTATTAGATGGGGGAAAATTAGGATCCCTCGAGACTGAGATCACACTGAAGAACATTGCTTCTCTTCTGTAGAACTCCCATAGGTTCCTGCTAGTCTACAGTAATATTGACAGTTTAATTTGCACTTCTTGAATGTTTCACTTCCATGAAAACGTCTGAAGCATTTCTAGACACTCTCAGGTATTTTGACTTTGACTTTCTTCTCACATAAATTAGGCAGGGGATCAACGGAGAGAGGAAAAGGTAAGATCTTCACAAGCATTTTTCAGAACGCTGAGTAAACGAAGGGGGGGGGGGGGTTCATTGTAGTAGTTACATTTCATTAACTAATGTTTTTTTTTTTAGATAAAAGCTATTCGCGAGAGCCAAAAAGTTTCGACAGATGGGATTTCTACTCGTATCAGTGATACAATGAGACGCTTTAATTTCTAGGTATTATGACTGCCTGATCATTTACAAACAAATCCCCTCCATGCCTGCGAACAGAAAGAGGGAGTTTTCTTCTTGGCTCCCTGAAGTCGACCGTAATCTTCTCTGTTCATCTTTATAAGCAGAAGTTGTATGGACTCCTTCACAGTCATATATAAACAAAAGTATGTATGTCCAGTTGAAGATCATCGCAAATTCTTCACAGTCATCTTTGACCACCGGTTAAACGTAAAGGTAAAGTCAGCTTTTATCTCATCCTCAACTGGGAAACCCCCACGGACTGGTTTGGGCTGTTGATATAAGCTCACGGGCTCCAGAAGAGTAAGTTCGTCTGCAGTCGACCACGGGTCATCGAAAATTTAAGCGCCAATTGATGGAAGCTTCAAGTGTCCCGCGACCCCCACCCCCCCCCCTCATCTCTCAGGAAGGCAAATTCCACCACGGCGCACTGCACGCCCATAACTGCCGAGTCAGCATGCAACTGGGTAATCAGCTGCCGACCGCTCTCTGTCTTTCTAACAGCGAATTGTAATCTTTCTCTCTTGGTCTACAACTACCCAGGCAAAATAAATTGTCGAGCGACAGTCGTGCGACTGCAGGTAATTGCTGTAGGACGTGTCGGAAAATCGAAGTAGAATTGTCGTGTACGAGTCGCTATGTCCCTTTTTTGGGCCGAATTTT
>LQNS02000210.1:1587789-1609569 GCA_001587735.2 Parhyale hawaiensis
ATTCTTTATTTTGCGGCAATTCTGCAGTTCATTTCGGCAATTTACAACTCATTTCGACTGGTGTGACTCATTTCGGCAGTCCTACGACAATATTACTGCGATTATTTTTGCCTGGGTAATAGTCCCGGGTCAGAAATAGCCAAGCGGTCCTATAACATGTCAAGACGGAAAGCCAGGTTTACAAACTAAGTTTATTAATATAGCCTAAGCAAAGTACCAGGGTGGTACGAAGAGCAAGGACTATGGCTGGCCACCAATAAAATGTTAGCTAGTCTGCAAGAGCTTCAACACAACAATGCCACACCAAAAGAATCTCTTACACTGAACACCGAGTTTCCTTCGTAATTCTGCATCAAGGGCATATCAGTCTATAGTGCACAAGCGTGGCTAAAGCTCTATGGTCGGCCACAACTATTACGAACACTTGCCACTCACCGGAAAGCTACTCATAGCAGTCGACTGTACGCTCAGAGATACGGCTTGTGACATAGTCCAGGTATGGTGCCGCAAACTCAACGCAGCTATAAGAGTTAGTTGGCTGGCGTCTATCAGCATACAGATGTAACACACAAATGCCGTAGCAGCCTCTTTCCAAGCTACTTAACACCGCGGAGTAATATGCCCGCAGTCGCATGCGTGGACATCAACAAGGTCACGTTATAGTAATCGGTACATATTCTTATTACAAGCGCATCTAGATTAGCAAAGAGCTCGATTGCCTGGGTTGGCATCGAACTTGTATTACGTTGAGATAGAGCTGCGAGCGTAAACATGTGAATATTCAACGAATAACATTATACGTACTTCAGTTAACTCTTTCACTTACAGATAAGTGGCTCGATGACTGTGGCCTCACCGAGGAGCTCTGCAACAACCACGGCTACACTGGCAAGAACTGCAGCTGCGTCTGCCCCCCTGGCACAGCCGGCGCTTATTGTGACCACATCCATACTGGATATACCCGTGAGGCTCTGAGAATACATGTGCTAAATCTGTCGATGCGTATATGGGTAGAACTCCCTCCCTGCATTAAAGTTTGCGGCGACAGAAAATCGAAACTTTTGAAAAAAAATCACCGACAGAATGAAACTGTGCATATAAAATAGAAAACAAAATTCATGATGCATTATCCTTAGGTGATTAAGTTGATGGTCAACAAAGTAATGTATTGAATGTTTATATATATTAACAACGAGTCGTACGAAGTGCAGCTGATCAACAATGCCAACAACGAAAGAAAGTCAGTGTTGTCGACACTCTGTTCCGAGTGTGTTCTTCTCAAGCGACAAAACTTCGTTTCTTTCACGTAACTGATGAAAAAAAAAATTAAAAAAACATAATTCTAGGACGCAAAATGGTCTGAAAAGTACAGTGTTGCATTTTATTGACATTTTCCATTATTTGCAGAGAGTATCGTCCTGAAGGAAACGCCGTACAGTGAAGTCGTCACCACAGAAGGCGTGATCTCTACTCCACGATACCCAGATCCATACCCTAAAAGTAAGTCAAAAGTTCAATGGACGTTTTTTCTTCTGCCAAGGACGTTATTATTTTGAGAGAGATTGTCTGTCTGTTTGTCTTTTTTCGTGTGTCGTCAAGATAATTCAAGAAGTTATGGACAGATATTCTTAAAATTTACAGGGTTGTTGGGTATGCCTGCCTATTTTCAGGAGGTCATATAATGCCAAAACTTTTTTTGTGAATTTTAGTGAAATTGTAGAAGTTTGTAGTAAGGCTACACAGTGGGCATGAGGGATACCTACCTACCTTGTGCATCTCGTAAATCTTCCAACGAAGTCCAGGTGATGTTTTCCACACCAACTCACGTGTGTGGTGTCACGGTACTGGGTTTCTTCTTTTGGGCCGCAGTTAACCACCCAAATATGGATGGTAATGGTGAATTGTTTTACTCTTACTTACAAAGAGGTTAATGTTCGTAATCGCTCATTTGTCTCCCTATAGAAACAAAGTTCGTCAAGGTCATCGTAGCTCCCAAATGCCATGTCGTGCAATTGGTGATGGAAGACTTCGACATTTACCACCGCTCCGCCTCCTCTGACGGGTGCGAAGTGGACTCCCTGAAAATCTACACGAGAGGCACGATGGCCAGAGAACGAACGTAAGTTGGGTTGCTTCTTTAGTCTCCTTTTTACACGAGGCAATTAGTATAGGCAACCATTGGCACAGGCTAGTCGAATCGTGCAAAAGGGGATTGTTTTACTAGCATACTTCATTCATTAAAACTATGTGGGCAAGGTCCTTGTAATGTAGTGCATTCCCCTTAACTTATGTAATTGTCATACCGCTATTAGCTGTCTACAAACTAAATCAGCATTTTAGGCCGCCCAAAATTCAGTTAGGGTAACGTTTCTCTCTTTAGAGCCGCCAACTTGTGACTAAAAGTTCAGTAGAAACGACTTTTACGTTGAAATTGTTATTCTAATCTCATTTGTACAGGCAATGTAGATATCCTGTTTTGATAACTTAAGCAATGCCTCATAGAAAAAAATGGTAAGGATGTTGCCTGAAAAAGTATTAGCTATTATTTTGAGCTTTAACTGGCTTACCCCCTCTTGAGGATTTTTGAGATCTGGCTGACAGATACCAATGATTACTTATAATGCAATTGACATATGACACTCGATCCATTATCGTGACGCTCGATCCGAAACTGGTGTCTTAAAAAAATGAAAAAATGTCATCAGAAGCATCTCAAGTTTCATCATTCTGCGACTAACGCTTGAAATCTAATCCAGAGGAGCGAATAGGAAATTCAAGATTGAGTGCCTGGGCAAGTTAGAGCAACTCGGATTAGCTTAGTTTGATGGAATCGGTGTGTATCTGAGTCGTTTTTCGTCAACGTTACTCTTCACTGAATTAAAATATCAGTGAATAGCGCGAAGAATACGTCTGCCGGTGTACGGAGACTGCCATGTGGCTAAAGTTGACTCCCTAGATCAGGGGTGTTTAGCCAAAAGTGCTCACACCCTCTAGAGCTGCGAGATAACCCTCTACAGATGCGAAATCCAGTTGTATCTCTACACCATTCAAAGTCTGACTTGATACGTTTCACAAAATTTAGCATAACTTTCACCCGTGTTTTTCATATGGGTCATGAATTTAATAGGGGGAGTGAGAACGTATTTCATGTTCTGTAAGGGTGCCAGGTGCAGGGATGGTTGGGAACCAATATCTTAGCTATAGCTACGGCGATAGCTCAGCGAGGGCCAGAGAGTGAGTCCTCGCTGCTTTCTGCAAATTGTCGAGTTGGTCCGTTTTCATCCAGCTATCTAATCTAGTAATGGACAAAAAGTAGCCTGTTACCCTCCGTGTCGTTCGGCTGTAGAGTGTCCTGTGCTCCGCTAGAGATCATAAAATCATAAAGCTATAGCTTTTTCTCGAAAGCAATAAACTAATTAGGCGTTGTGCAGTGCGCCCGCCTTGCTATAAACTCGAATATAGTTTGCATGACCAACGACCACATCGTACTATAGGTCGCTTAATAGGCGAAGTGCGAAGTGTAAACTCCAGTCATGGGAGGCAACAACAAGGGTCGTAATAAACCACAGTTCAATTCAATGATCTTAAACTCAAGTGGCGATGTGGATAAAATTAGTGAAACACAAGAATCGCGTGATTCAAGTGAGTGCACCTTGAGTCTGATACCAAAGCAAAGCAAAATGACTCAGTGTATGCTGTGTGAAGGGAATAACTTTAGCGCGTCGTGTTTTGCTCTCAATCATTGTGGAAAATACCACGCACCAGTGTACCCGTCTGGGCATGGGTGTTCAGTTAATGAAAGAGCCACTAAGAAGCAAGATTGGGTTTATACCTGGGGCAGAGATTCTACTACAAATAATACAATGAATGTTGCTTGCACAAAATGTAAACATCTCTTCTGTGCTGCTTGAGAAAAATGACGTCTGGGCATGATTGACATGTTTAACAGATTTCCCAAAAGCTTCATGTGGAATTGTGAAAGATACTTACAAGTTCAAACGCAAAGCCAAAAAGCGTAGCATTTGATACAAATGAATCAGCGGCGAGTGATAGCCCGAAAACTACAGAAAAAGAACCACTGCAGAAATATGCGGAAGCCGGCGATCATGACGTGGAAAAAAACAGTTTTGAAGTAGCACAGAACACTGTAAAGAAAAGAAGTAGCTCTGGATAGGACTGGAAACCCAAAAGTAAAAGAAACCAAGAATCTCTATGTACTATGCCAAAAATCAATTTAAATATGGAATTTCAAGAAAAGGGTGGAAATTTTTCCACCCAAAGAGGTGCCTTAGATTCATGAAATACTTCACACGCGATTGCGGCCCAAAGCGGGAATGCGATCGATCTGTTTCATCCCTGGTGGTGCCAAGAATCATTCAAAAACGGTGCGTGTTTCGATAACTTATGTCCTAAAATACATCTGGAAGGAACCATTCGAGCGGCTCCCACTGACCACCACACCCACGCTGAACGAGGGAAAAATTCAGGGAGACCGTGGCAAAATTAAAATCGCATACAAACCTACAAGTACAGAGAAAATAACCGTCATTACAATGTGGAAACAGATATTGCCACAAATGACAGTGATATGGGAGTGTACAATCAAGATGTGAGGAGAGATTTGTAAAATATGCAAAAAATTTTACACACTGTACGAAAACATCTCGTCCATGGAAACTTATATGGAAAAAGGGCAGCATGGAAGGTCAAGAGCTTCTTGAAATCCACCAAGAGTAGAAAATCAACAAATAACGTAACTAGCCATACTATCACAGTAAAACAGATTAAACACCAGGAACTGAAATCAAATAAAGATGAAACAGTAAAGTCTATGTTATAAACATGCGTTCTATAAACAAATAGAAAACTATGTATGACATAGAAGTGACCGCAAAGAGAGAAAGTGTGGTGGGGTTGCATTATACGTAAGAGATCACCTTGGTTCACATACAAAGCAGAAATTCTCGAATGGAATGTGTGATTGTATTATTGTTAGTATTGAAAAACTTAAATTGATATGCGTGGTGTGCTATCGACCGCTAAAATGTACCACCGAAAAATTTGCCGAAATGTTTCAAGTAAGCAACATGCATTGCAAAGAAGTTCACAGTAAGTATCAATTGTATACAACTGGTGATTTCAACTTCCCCTTCTTAAAATGGCTAACGACAGACTCGCCAGATGAAACTGGAAGCTTCGTACTATCCAGAACATAATCGGCCACTAGATATAAAAAAAGATCAGGCCCTCTCTCTAGTACACATAATGGCTGAATTTTCACTGACCCAATTGATCTCTTCTCCTACAAGAAATGAATATGTCTTAGAGCTTCTCTTCGTAGATAGCGAACAATTGATTAAGAATATTGAAATCCAGGATACAACATTATCTGATTATAGGCTTGTTGAAATAACGACTCAGCATGGTGAATGAGATTCCCATAAACCGCAGAAAAATTCGCAAATAAACTCCATCACCAGTCTACGAGACTTGAAAGTGCACGATAAAGGGATGAATTGGGACGGCTTGAATGCAGAACTGCAGTCAGTAAACTAAGATGTACTTCTAAATAACTCAATTGAAAGAGAAAGCATAATGAGATAAGTAGTGAGTAATGCGATGAGATAGTACTTTTTGAGGGTAACCTACCCTCGCGGCTCCCCTCGCGCGTGGGCTTCCGTTTTATAATGGCCAATGCACTACCGGTTTAGCGGGGGTTAGGGGGGGGGGTGGCGCAAACCGGAAGTGGGCGGGGCCTGGGAAGCCGGAAGGGGCGGCGCGATGACCCGGCGGCGCGAGGAGAATCTACCTTCAAAAAATGCTATCTCGTCGCATTACTCACTACTGAGATATTTGAAAACATTTCTTTAGAAAAGTGCGTGAACTACGTCAACCCGAAAAAAAATATTAAAAGTCTATACCACAGAATTCGTAAAGGACTACTTAAGATATGAGCAAAATCAAATGCCAATAATCAACGAAGTGACAACAACGAAAATCGAGTGCAAAAAAAAGCTAGATGAGATAGAACGTCAGCTTGCAAGATCACACAATGAAGAAAAAACAAGAAAAAGGAAGCATGCCATCGAAAAAATAAAAAGCAATACCAAATAATCAAATATACATATATATTTTTGCCAATGAATTACATCATTCTTCGGTAAAATCGAAAATCGGCCCAGTGATGAATGATACAGGATCTATTGTTGATGATGACCAGGGAATGAGCGAAATACTAAGCTGTCAATATAAAATCAAATTCCAAATCCTGAAATCCCAAGAATTGATTTAACTACTAACTACCTTACAGATTTCGCGTTCATGAGACAAAACATTAAGCTAGCCATTGACGAACTTAGCGGCAACAATGCAGCGGGACCAGATGATGTGCCTGCAAAAATCCTTAAGATGTGCAAGCTAAGCATCTCTTACCCCTATACCTTATGTGGCGAAAATCAATGGATGAGAGAGTAATTCCGCTCACCTACAAGCACGCAATTATTTCACCTATTCCTGAAGCTGGAAATAGCATGGATCCAGCCAACTGTAGACCTGTCTTCCTAACTAGCCACGTAGTGAAGACGTTTGAAATGGTGTTTACGAAACACCTAGTACATCATTTGGAAAAAAAAAATAATCTGCTTGCGTAAAATCATAAACGTTCAAATACTTTGCAGTTGCTGGAGCATTAGGACTCTATACTTGAACTACTATGCCAAGGCAAAAATTTGGACGTAATATACTTAGATTTTTCAAAAGCATTCGATATAGTGGACAGTAGAATACTACTACTCGAACTCTTGACGTGGGCATGCGTGGAAAATATCTTAGATGGATCGAAGCTTTCCTGACAAACTCAGAATGTAATTATATATAATGAAGTTTCCAAACGACATCCGGTTCTCAGGGAGTTTCACAAGGCACTGGGCTTGGTCCAATACTCTTCTTCTATCATGAAAAATGATATGAGCACCAATGCAAGTTTGCCGTTCCCTCAACGTTGGTTGAAGACATACAGATATTAGCAGCGGTACAATCAATGGCAGACGTACGTAATGTGCAACTAGATTTAACCAACATCTTTCACTGGACATCGGTTAACAACGTGACCTTCAGTGAATCACAATTTAAACTTTTACGGTGGAAAAAAAACTAAATCTACGTCCTACACCACGAGAGATGGGAGCGAAATAGAAAGAACGCAGAGTTTAAGGGACTTTGAGGTGAAAATACAAGATAATGCCACTTCTGAAGATCACGTGGCTCGAGTTGTTACCATAGGCAAGAAGTGGAGCGGATGGGGTGCTTCAAACTTTCTGCTTCAAACTTTCTCTTCACGAGAGGCAGACACAATGCTCATCTTATGGAAACAACTGATACTGCTGATTGAATACGGTTCACTTGTTTGAATGCCAAGCAGACGGAAAGACTTGAAGCGCCTAGAGGTTATCCAGAGATCGTTCACTCCTAAAACCCGGGGCATATAAGACTTAAACTATCACAAAAGACTTGCTCAATTTCAAATGTACTCAGTTGAAAGGAGATTCGATCATATATGTTTGGAAAATTCTAGAAAGAATTACTGTCAACTTACTTCAATGGGTGTATCCAGGCCTGACCCTCAGACCGTATTGGTCACACTTGCGAAATGCGAATTTCGAACTGGTGGTGATGCAACAGCCCCAAAATATTCTAAAAGTTGAGCGGTCCGTACTGCGAGATTATTGAACAAAATGCCACGTCACATACGAAATGTCACCGGTACAGAGACTGCGAAATTTATAAACTTACTGGACGCATACTTGCTGATAGTGCCAGATAAATCTGCTATACGTGAATTGTGGGGATAACTCGCTGTTAGCCATCCCGTTGGTCACAGACTGCCGCATCACCTCTGCATAAGATGGGTGGTGTGCATAACGCCACCTGGACCTCGTCCGAAGTATCATCAAGGTAAGGTATACTCTGCATGTTTGCTTCACCCTTGCACATGTGAATTTTTACTAATAGCTAACCATCAGCTTTATCGCATTTTTCTCTGTTTCATTGATGTTACATATGTAATCTGCAAATTACGAGAAGGAATCACCAATTGCATTAGTATTTGTTGCTTTCCTTCCAGCAGTTGCAAATATTAAAATTTCATTGATACGGTTTCTAATTTTATTTTTTAACTTATAAGGAACGACTTGACAATTATTGGCAATCGTATTATTTGTCCTGACTAGTCAAATTTCGAGCACAAAGAATATTCCTCGTTAGCCACGATAATTGAAGAATGTTTTTTCCTTTCATTTAGTGTGGTAATTTTAGGGCTGCGCGTTCCAGTGCAATGAAATACAGCACCTCAGATTAATTATAGCTATCGATGTGTACGCTTTTTTCCCGTTGCTCATCACGCAGGGTGATGCATGGGGCACTTTTAAAAATTTAACTTCTAATTAAGTTTATTTACATTTCTAGGGTAAATCTGTAAAACTAGTACCTCTCTTTAGCGGAAAATTCTACTACTTGTGGTACTTCTTCAGTTACATGTGAGCTATGCTTTCAATAGCTAAGTTTATATACCAATTGATTATTTTCTCTACATGCATGTTAGCATCAAGAAACCATAAAACCACAGGCCGCTGTGCTTTTCAGTGTGATGGTCACAGCATGAGAATGAGATACAAGATACATTTTCTTTTTTAATTTCTTTCTTGACTAACTTAATGTCAGGTTACCGATGTAAATTTGAAATTAAACTTGTCCCATAACTCAGAGGTCCATCACTCGAGAAGTCGATGCATATGCCAACTTTACAAGCTTTAGGAACAAATCAATAAATCCCTCACCGTATATCCAACTCTTGCAGGTACTGCGGTCAGGAGATACAACCAGGCACACGCTTCACAAGTAAAGGGCGCATCCTAATTTTACGGTACAAGTCCCACGACTACAGCTCCGAATGTTGCGGTAGCGAATACAGAGGCTTTACGGCTAATGTTACCTTTGTGAAGCAAGATGACTGGTGAGTGACGCAGAATCAATCACTTCTTATACCCTTTGACAGCCGTGCGTTTAAGTCTGCTAATTTGTTTACAATAGCAACCCATTCCAAGTACGCCTTACTTGAAGCAGATGCTTTATGTCACCCCAACCCAAGGAGTCCTTGCTTACAACAGAAGACTTTGTCATCCCAGTCCGGAGTTGAAACAGAAGTCTTTTGCCTCCCCTGTCCATACTTAAAACAGAAAACATTGCCACCACATTACATGCTTCACATAGAAGTCTTTTGGCCACCTCAGTCCAGGCTTATAACAGATGCCTTTTGCCACTCTGCGGCGGTGACGACTCAACTACAGTACATTCTGTAGCCAACACTAAATGCCAGCTCCTACTGTAGCTGAATATTTACGGCAGAGCCTGAACCGGTTGTTAAAACTAGCAGTGCTCGTAGCTCTGGGAACTAAGACTCCTCGCTGCTGTGGAAACTAGGACTGCTTACTGCTCTGGAAACTGGGAAACTAGGACTGCTCGCAGCTCTAGGAACTAGGAGAGCTAGCAGCTCTAGGAACTAGGACTGCTCGCAGCTCTGGGAGCTATATAGCACTGCTCCCTCTTGCGGATCCCATTCTTGCTAGCTAGCGGACGTATGATGGAGCAACAGAAAAAGACCTTCCTGATGACTTATCGGGCCATCATCAGAAATGTTATGTCTTACACGGCTCCGGTTTGATTTCCCAACGTCTCATAAATTACTGTGAGTAAACTGCAAACGGTACACATTGCAGCTTTTCGCAAAGTCACCAGTTTGTATGAGCCAGCTTTGGGTTTAGGGCTCTGAATAGCCCCTAAATTGGAGGAAATGCTACTCTAAAGTTGTATGAGACCTTTCTTGGTCCAACGGCATCCCTGAGAGAAGATGAACAGGCTGGTGCCTTTAGCTGGGTACTCATTCTTCCGCAGTCTGCTCCTCTCTCTCTTCCATCAGCTAGTACCCGCTGATGCTCTTTTCCTTTCCTTTCTCTTCTTCTTCTTTCGACCAAAGCCCGTGCCGGTGATGGCAGGGTCTGGGGCGCGTGGATAGCTGGCCGCTTTCGTAGCTATCGTTACTGTCGACTTGTTTTGTTGTTTAATGCTTGATATTATCTTTTGTTTATGGTGACTATTTTTCTACTCTTTGTGCGTGACTGATAGTTCGTTATCCGAACGTGGAAGTGAACCCTGGTCCTAGTGGTTCTGGTTCTCGCTCCTGCTGCATCTTGTGTGCTAATGCTCGGGATCTCTATGGTAATTTTTCTGTGCTCGCTGCAGTCTCTTTCAATTATGATCTGGTGCTGTGTTCGGAGACGCTCATTTCAAGCCATCGTCATATTTCTGAGCTGAAGATCCCAAACTTTGCAAAACTAATACTGCGGTTGTGAGACTCGTGACCTGGATTTAGAGGTCTGGCCGCTTACATTCGAAAGGGTGTTGTGCCTAGGCAGAATGAATATGAGTATCCATGTTGTGAGCTCATGGTACTTCGAGTCTGTGGCTAGTACAGGATTTTTTTGTTTTCAGTGTATCGCAGCCCGGCTGCTGATGATAGGGTCTTTGATTGTCTCTTACATGCAATGGCTAGGAGTCATTCGTCGGATAGGCGTTCTGCTTTTGTCTTTATGGGCGATTTTAATTGCCACCATGGGGAATGGTTAGGCTCTGGGAGGACCGAATGCCATGGCCATGCAGCCTTCGATTTCGCGATTGCTTCTGGTTGTGAGCAGTTCAGTTGGTTGAGGGTCCCACCCATTTGATGGGAGGTGTTCTTGACCTCCTGATGACTGATGTCCTGAATTGGTTGGAGTGTCAGTGGCGTCTCCCATTGGTTCTTCGCACCATGGTACTCTCACTGCGACGCTGCAAGTCAGTCAGCCGGTTCTCAGAGTCACTGTTAGGCGTGAAACATTTTTGAAGTCCAGAGTGAATTGGGATACCGTCTCTGGCACCATCCTTGCTCTAACTTGGGGTGTTGTGAGAGAGTCTCCTGATACTGGGTCTACTTTGGATCGGCTTTTCTCTGACATGGTGCGCACCTATATCCCTTCCCGCTTCATTATGGTCAGGACAAGCGATGAACCCCGGTTTGATGATGCCTGTAGGAGGGCGCACCAGTTGAAGCGGGAGGCATATGCCCGTTGGCGTACCAGCCAGTCTGCTGATGACTTTCAGCGGTTCAGGGAACAGCAGCGTCGGGCTGGTGCTACTTTGCTACTTATGTGGAAGCTTAGGGGGAGCATAATTTGAGGCCCAGGGAGTTGTTAGCTTCGTTTGTTAGCGCACATAAGTGGTCGTCCAAGTTGAAGAGTGCTGTGTTTGGTGCGAGCTCTTCTGTTCCCCCTTTATTTGGTGCTGGTGGTGATCTTGTTTCGAACCCTGCTCTCAAGGCGGACATTTTTTTGCGCTACTTTGATGGGAAGCAGAGCCAGGGTCCGCGTGCGCAGTGCGCATTCCCTTATCGTGTGACCCAGAGCCATGTTTCTCCGCCTTTGCTTTCAGATCTTCTGAAGTGCACCGTATTCTTCTTGACCTGGACACATATGGGGGCACTGATCCATCGGGGTATGCTTCCTCTCTTTCTTCGGAGGGTGGCTGGTGTGCTCGCAGCCCCGCTTGCGTCCGTTTTCCGTCAGATGTTTCGGCTGGGCTCTTTTCCGTAATGCTGGCGTGTCGCTCATGTCACGCCTGTTCCGAAGGGCTCTGTCTTATCTCGAACCTCCGATAATAGAGCCTTCTCGATCACACCTGCTTTGTCGAAAGTTAATGAGAGGTTGTTTGCGTCGAGGTTGGGTCGCTTTTTAAGAAGCAAGGCGTCCTTCCCCCAACACAGAATGGTTTTCGTAAGGGCTTGGGAACTTGTGATGCTCTGCTTCACATTTCTCATGAGTTGCAGCTGACTTTTCATGGGGCCATGAGGCAAGGTTGGTACAGCTTGACTTTAGTGCTGCTTTTAATCGCGTGAATCACCTTGGATTGCTCCATAAGCTAAGATTGATGGGTATTGGTGGTTCAGTTTTTGCGGTAATTAGTCAATTTTTATCTGACAAACGTCAGTGTGTAGTTGTTGATGGGAAGAGGAGTGAGTTTTTGTGCGTGGTTTCTGTTGTCCCAAAAGGTAGTGTTCTGGGCCCTTCGTTGTTCATCGTATATACAGAGGACCTGTTTCATTTTGTTAATAATTTGCTTGTCGGTTACGCTGACGATGTTACTTTGCTGGCTGTTTGCGATAAGCCTAATGACTGGTTGGAGGCGTCAGAATCCATTCAGCGTTACTTGGCAGTGATTGATTCTTAGTATTCTATGTGGGGGATGAGGCTAAATGCTGGCAAGACTAAGACCTTGCGCGTGTCTAGATCACATACAGTGAGACCTCCTTTCCCTGCTCTCATACTGGATGACTGGATGGTTTGTCATTTCCTGTGGTTGATGACTTGGTAATCTTGGGTGTCAATGTTGATCCAAAGTTGACGTTTGAGCCTCAAATTCGCTCGGTTGCCACACGAGCATCGCAGAAAATTGATCTTATGAGACGTGGTTGGAGGGTGTTTGGCTCGGTAGAATTGACACATCGCTGCTTTGACTGCTATGTGCTGCTTCTTCTGGAATATTGGTTGGCTGCCTGCTGCGTCTTTGGCAGGTCCATCTTTCGGTTACGCTTTTGAGCATATAGACAGGAAAAAAATTATCTACTAAATAACAAGATTAGATACCATGAAATTTTAGCCTTGAAAGACGATGAGAAGCATAGTTCGTTCAGTATATGCTCAAAAGTCGAAATACAGCGTTTTCAGAAGCCCACTGGGTTTGGAAAAGTAGCTCAGTGCTATTTAATACTTGAGTACCCAGCCATAAAAATGAGGGCAATAATTTTCTAATTGAACGTTTATTGTTATTGTCTGAGGTACTGGTTTTGTTGCAAAATAGGTATTGCACCTGCAAACTTGATATTCCATTGAGGAAGCGAAAGTTAGGCCACCATGAGCTTGCGAGAGCAAAATTTCCTTCGTGTAGGGTAAGATGCAAACATCTGCTTGGAAATGCTACTAAGTTGAGCAGCACCAAGAAAATATAGTTCAAATAAAAAATTCACCGGATATACTTAGTGCTTGTTGTAACCGGGATACCAATATAGTAGAACCTTTAGGAACGAAATATGGCTGCAATGTCAAGTGAATATATTTCGGCCTCTGCTCATTGTAAAGTTTTAACTACCACGAAGAAATTCAGATAAGGAAAACAAAATGATCATACATGAGAAGATGAAAACTCCAACCAGGACTGAACCTCTCTATCTGCCGAAAAAAAATTCAGTTGAAAGATATGCAATAATTGTGTTAGAAAGCTATTTATCGTTCCGGTTCCCAGTATAGATTTTGCTGCAAAATGAGTCTCATACCTGCAGGCGTGTTCTTCCACTACTGAAACGAAATTTGTACAGCATGAGGTATTTGAGAGAAAAATATCCCCCCCCCCCCCCAAGGAGCTTCAATAGAGAAGGAGGGAGCCCCGCGGCCCATTCACAGATTCACCAGCGAGTCAACCAGATCTCTTATGGCTGTTTAAGTGACGGGGGAGCAGTGAATTTCACGGGAGAGCAGCAGACATACCGAGTTACTGATATGCGATTGGTGCTTAAGTGACTGGCTGCAGCCATAAGCGACTCTTTACTGAAATGCAATTGGTGCATCCGGCGACTGGCTGACAGCCATAAGAGACTCTTGAGCTTCACGGGCAAGGCTCCTGGCTCCTTCTTCTCCATAGAAGCTCCTTGATCCCCCCTGCAAGTTAAGGTGCGGACATCAGTTTGGATTTGGTCAAACGTTGAGCAGCACCAAGAAAATATGGATCAGTCAAAGAATTCAGCGGAAATGCTCACAGCTTACCCTGTAACCTGGATATCAATCGATAGGTAAACCTTTAAGATCAAAATTTGGCTGCCTTTTAAGTTGAATATACATTTAGAAAGGCGTTTTTTCAGCGTGAAATTTCAACTACTACGAAAACGTTCAGCTAAGCGAAGCGTAAGCGAAATGGATAATGCACGAACTGCTCCCAGACGAAAGGAACGAAAACCCTAATCAAGACTGAGCTTCTCGAACTGCTACCAAGAAATTTAGCTAAAATATATTCGATATAGCTTATGCATGGCCGACAGGATCAGAAACCCTATCAAAGATACCGCCTTTCATCTACCACGCTCAGAAGAATCATCATCGTCATATCAAAAAGTACTGAGCAAGTTTTCAAAGCTAAGCAAGATTAAGAAAACGCAGTATTTCCACTTTTGACCATAGTGTACGTTTTAGAAGCTACATTTGTAACCGTTACTCTAGGGGCTGATATTTTATGATATTTCAACTTGTTTTTTGAGTAGATGAATTTCTTCCTATCTAAATCCTTAGCAGAGTGGCGGAGAGACGGACCAATCAAGAGAGAGAGAGCGGCCAATAACTGTGTATTATCATACTGTGAATATAGCTTATGCACGACAGGATCATAAACTCTACCAAAGATACCGCCTCTCATTCATCACCCTTAAAAGAAGAATCATTTCAATCTAATGGGACCCGTGAAAATTCCGCAGTGAAAAATGTTTTCACTTACTTCAGTTTGGTCTCAGGGCGCTTCAAACTTAATCTACCCGTCTAAACTAATTTATGACCTTAAACCCTGACGCACTTTGTCTCCCATAAGCAAGGAGGTTTAATGGAAAGGAGGGAGCAAGGAGCCTCGTCCGGGAAGCTCAAGTTTCCGGTGTGGCTGCTGCCGGTCGCCGTATGCACCAATCGCATATTAGTACATTAGTTAGTTTGTGTCTCCCGCTCCACTTCCACCAATGAAATTAATGTGTGTTCGTTCATTTCACTCGCCGGGTGCCAGAGGCACTTCATGGCTGATCTGATTTCTCCCGGTAGGAATGTATTCAAACAATAATACTATTACATTCAATCGCGTTTCAGCCACACCCAAAAGGTCGGAACGCTAACTGGTCCCTTTCTTATGGCAGCAGGACTCCCTACTCTCTATTAAAGCTCCTTGCCCGTAACGCAGTTCGTTTACCTGAAGGCACCTCGTCTAACCTTTTCCAGTATCCTTATATCACCTGGGAATCTTGTATGTGTTCCGTCAGCAAAGAATTCGCATTTGTATGCTAATAATGAAACAGAAACGCGAGCATGTTTCTCATATTTTTCTCCTATGTATTTGCATGCCTTTTCTAAGCTCTGTTTCCCTCAGTTTACAATTTTCAGGTAATTTAGTCCTTTATAATCTTACATGTTCTCAGTTTTTTCATTGTTTAAAAAGTTTCACACTATTACGGGACCCGAGGAAAAAATATTAAACAGTTGTGCATCCTTTTTCTGCTTTGTTTGATGCCATAGCTATATATAGAACGAAGTACAAGACTACAGTAATTTCTTTAGCCTCAAGATGCCATTAGACATCGCACTTTCACTTCAGTAAATATTTTAGAGCCCAGAAGTTCAAAACAACCGTCTCTGTGTTCCCGTACCGTATCTTAGCTAAGCATCTGGTCACAAAAAGAAAGTCATGAACTACCAGCAGAGTGCACATATTATGGTCTAAAAATACAACGAAAATCAAAGATACTAGCTAGAACCTGTGAAAATTTCACATAACAAAATTAATGAAATGTTCTTCACAGATATCGCGTATTCGTATCGTCTGAATAGTCTCCTATCTAATACTGAAGGACCCTGTGGAGACTCTATCGAGCAAAAGCGTATTGTTCTTCAATTATGATGCCCTCAGACCCGGCCGTATCATGCTCAAGAAGGGTGAAAAACGTTCTCAGTCAGGCAGTAAATAATTAACATAAAGCCCGATGCCCACGTAACAACTTTCGTCGTCAAAAGCAGCATAGAAGCCACTCAACTAATTCGTTTACGTAACGCGGCAGGGCTTGAGCTTGCGCAAAACTGAATGCACAAAAAAATGCCCAATAGGTTAGTCGCAACTGCGACTTTAACACCATAGCAAAGGGCAACGGTGAACTTTCAACCGTCGCTCCTAATTATGGGCAGTTTAAGCCCTCAGAAAATGATATTTTGAAAATGAGTGCACGAAGTTCATAGACGTCATGCTGAAGTCACGGCCACGACTACGCAGTCAGACTAGTTGTGTTGGTTTGCTAGCGGCAACGGAAGTTGTCATGTGAGCACCGGGTTTGTGGCCTGTGAGCAATAGCAACTTAAATTGGAACGTCACTCGATCTCCTATTTGATGCCTTCGTAGGTCACGTCAAATATAGCGCAGTCGAAAGAATTCGCCGGAAATGATCAGGGCTCACCATAACATGGATACCAGCCGATACCGGTAGTTAAACGCTTAGACTCGAAATTTGGCCGTAATGTAAATTGATTGCATATAAAATGGCGTTTGTTCAGCGTGAACTTTCAACTGCTACGAAGAGATCTAGCCAGAGAAAGCAAAAAGCGAAATGGATTATGCACGAAAGGAACGAAATCTCCTACCAAAACTGAGCCTCTTGAATTGCTGAGAAAAAATTCAACTAAAACATCCGACGTAGCTTATGCCCAACAGCGTGACAAACTGTATCAAAGCTGCCACCTTTCATCTCCCACACTCAGAAGAAAAATCATCATCGTCTTCATATCAATAAATACCGAGCTATTTTTCAAAAGAAAGCGAGATTCAGAAAATGCAGTGTTTCCACTTTTGACCATATATTTTAGAAGCTATATTAGTCACCGTTGCTCGATGGGCTGAAATTTTATGGTACCTCAATTTGTTTTTAGTGGATGTCTTTTTTCCTATCTAAATTCTTAATTAATAGCGTTCCGTAGGGAAGGACCAACATTGGAGCAAGCAAGCAAGAAAGAAAACAAGCAGGTACGGAGCAAGACACCAACAACTCTGTTTCCTAATATAATAAAACGCTTGGCGTATTTATTTAGTGTCCGCTTTGAAGGAAATAGGTAAAAAATAAGCCAGGTTGCTGATTTTGTAATTCACTTACGTTTTCGTAGAGATCGATGACCAGGTTGCAGAAGATGGTGAAAATTTGATCCTTATCTTTTCATCTGAATGCACTTCTTACTTGAAACGCTTCTTGAAATCGGGACAATACATATGCAGCTTCTGGAGTCCGATTTTATAACTTTTTTTCTTTCAGGTCCCGATGTATAAATTCGGCAAATAATCAACGGGGCACTTACGAGGTGATGATTTTTCAGGGGCAGTAGGCAATTATTGCTTCTAGATTACTGTCTTTCTTATTAAATTTGATTTCCCTGCCACAATCTGTATGGGCATCACGCACCCAAGGGTCCCGAGTGCCTTCTCCGCAGGGGATGTAGCATCTGACGAGGTTAGTTTTGTAAAATTAGGTAGGCTCTCAATACTTTCCCTTCTGTTTCGGGAGGTGGGCTGCCGATCGAGGTGGCTGACCTATTCCCGCTAGACTTCTACTTTCTTGTATTTCGTTTCCTTCCCCTGTGGGTCGTAGCAGAGTGAAAGCGTTCAACGTGCCCGGGGGCTAGAGATGCTCAACTTGCACATTTTTCCTGTCAGTAGCGCACTGACCACTCTGAGACCTACCGGCAGAAAAGCCGAGACAAATATCATTGACAATTTAAAACGCGCCCTAGTCGGCGCGCGAGCCTGTGGTTAAACACAGGAATAGTTCGGCGCGATATAGGCAGTGTGCCACTGAAGCACGAGTAAAAACTACTACTACTACTTATTAAATTTTTCAATGTAGCTTTCTCTTCAAGTATTTTACGGGCAGTAGACAACTATTTCTTTAAGTTTACTGTTTTTTCTTCTCCTTAATTGGAGAGGGCATATTTCGATCGCTTCAGAGGCCAAAATTTGAGCACTTCAGTGTAGCAGATAGTTAAGTATGGAAGACAGTATTATGGTATTATGGATACGGCGCCCTCACATTGCATTTAAGCTGACTGGAGCCTGAAGGGGCATTGAAGTTTACTGCAGTGTTTTACTTAATGTTTAGTTTGGAAGACGCACGTTTAATTAGGAAAGAGGATAGGAAACGTAAAAGAAGAACGAGACTACTACAGAATCAAGAACGAAGACGTGCTATCAATGGAGAGATGAAGCGATTATATGGCACAGTGACATAAAGACTTGAAGCAGGAATCACTAAAAAGGTTTCAGAAGGGAATAAGAGTTGCTAATAAGCATGTGCGGGAAAATGTGGAAAAGGCAAGTCAAAGAAGAACGGAAACATATCGATTATTGCGTGAAGTTTTTCACGCACGGGCCCACTAGTTATTATATAGTGGATACTATACAGTTGTTGGTAGCTTGCTCGGAGCTTGTTTGTTCTTTGGTTGAGGCTTCCCTCTGCCACGCGGTTAACGATTTAACGATAGGAGAAAATTCATCAACTGGAAGACAAGCTGAGATGCCCTGAATGTTCAGCCCCTGTAGTTTTTCTGACAAATATTGCTTCTAAAATAAATGGTAAGAAGTGAAAAAACTGAATTTTTTGAATCTCGCTTCGCTTTGAAACTTAGTTTTACTTTTTATTATGACGATAATGATTATTTTTCTTCGGAGTGTGTTAGAGGAAAAGCGGTATCTTTGATAGATTTTTGATCCTGTCCGGCATAAACTATACCGCATATTTTTTTTAACTGAATTTCTTCGTAGCAGTTGAAACTTCACTCAGTACAGACGCCTTTTTATATTCAACTAGCGTGACCCGTGGAAATTCCACAGTCCATTGTTTTCACCGACCGTATGTTAGCTTCACCTGAGGCAGCGCTTCTCACTTAACTTACCTTCTCTAAACTACATACAGTAATGTTCACCTCTTACACCTCATCTAACCTCTCTTAGTAGTCTGATGTCACCTGTGAATCGCGCGATTGTTCTGCGGGCAGAGTTCGCACCTGCGTCTTGAGAAAGACATGGAGGTGGTACGACGGTACTTCTCGCATTGTTCTCCTCTATATTTGCACGACTTTTCTAAGGGATGTTTCCAACAATGAACAAATAATTTAGCCCTTAACATTCTTACACATTTCAATTTTGTGCATGCAGATCTGATTTTTTTCTTTTTTCTTCACTGTTACCGGACCCGTGGATATTGATTTGCAGCCCATAATTTCTCTGCTTTGTTTAATGCGATAGCAATACAACACAGTCCAATGGCCTTGACCAGTTTCTTCAGTCACTATATCGTAACCCTCCTATTCTCAGCAAGTATTTTATTAGACGACCCACATTCAATTACAAAAATACCTTAAAGTGAAGATGCCCAGCACTACTCGCTCTGAGCTCTCAAAGCGTCTCCTAACTACGCATCTGGACCTATTAATGTCATCCACCACCACCAAAGCGATGTAAATATTATTTTGACTTAGAAGAAGCGGTAAATATGATACGAGTCTTTCATTCCAAACTGGTTGATTTCTTTTTTTTTTTTTTTTTTTGCAAGAAGCAGGCGGCAGACAGTTATGTTTGATCTTCCTTCGAGCAAAGATCAGAGCAATTTGCAAGTTAGATGTCTCCCTCTCTAATATTGAACAGCGTAACGTGCAGACATAAGGACGGACAGACGGACGGAAGTACGTAAAGACGGAGCCTCAAGCAGAATTATTACGTACTATAGATTTACAACTTCTGGAGGTTCAACTATCGGCGGGTATCCAGGTGACAATAAGTCCTGAGCATTTCCGGTGGGGTCTTTTGATTGAACTATTATTTTCTAGGTGCTGCTCAAATTTTGTGACCATTTCCAAACAGATATGTATTTGTGCAGTAATTTACAGGCGGAATATTTTGCTCTCGCAAAATCATGGCGGTACAATTTGCATTTCTTTAATGGAAGATCATGCCTGCAGGTATGAAACCTATTTTACAGCAGAACCCATACTGAAAGCAGGAGCAATAAATCTCAGTTACATAATTTTGCCGTCATTTTTCATGGCTGTTCCCCCTAGTCAGAAATAGAGCGGAGTTGCATATAACACAAACCAGCAAAATGAAAATAGAGTCAAATACTAATAAAATAATCGTTGTTTCCCTACATAGCCAGATCATTAGGTGTTCATGAATGGACACACTTACGGGGCTAAGTTTCCCTATCTCTTACTCCTGGCTACGCACATGATGAATAATATTATTGAAGCATACATCAGTCGTCCAAGTTAAACTAACGCAAAAAATCTAAGTATTTATTGTAATTCATTGAGGGCTTCATTCATCATACGTGAATATAGCGCGAAAAATTCAAGGGTCCTTTCTTGTAAATATAAGTACGTCCCTTAATCAGGACAATTTAATTTACAAGGTAATCAAGCTATTCACAGCTACATTTTATAATTTGACCGACGAATTTCTGTTTATCTTATCACCTTACACCTAGAGGGAAGGGGGCACTTTAGAGATGTGCATAAATATTTAAATGTACAAAAAAAAAATAAATTTAATGCACGTTGGTCTTTATCATAATCAAAGAGTTAAGGCTGGAAATTTTTCTATCGGGATAAAATGACAACATAATTGTGAATAGTTAAGCACTTTTCTCGCATGCAATCATGCAAACGCGTGACTTCCATTAACGTCACTAAGCAGTTAAACATCGGTCTACTTTTTTGAAGATAAACACTGTTGGTTTTGTATGTGCATGATCGACGTATAGTGATGGAAACAGTCCATGCATAAAGGACACACCTTACCTGCTCACAACCACTGAGAAGTTTAGTAAAGTAGGCAGGGAGCCTTTGAAATGACATTATATGTAATCGTAATATTTGAATTACCTTTCAGTGAAGACAGCCCCACGGTGACGATTAGCACTACAACATCGTCTTATCCCAGCTACAGCACTCAGTCAGCTAGTACAGCGGCCTCATCCGTAGCTACAACTGAGAAACTTGACAACGAAGGGGACAACAACACAACCTTATCTACTCTGACCGTCCCTGCTGATGATGTTACTACTGCGAGCACAGCTATTTCTGATAGTGGATATTCTCCAACAACAGCTGGGGAGGGTGGATATTCGACAACCACCATTGAAACAGGTGGATACACAACAACGAGTAGTGCCGGTGGATATACTTCAACAAGCACTGGTGGCGTCGAAGACCAATCAACAACTAGTGCAGATGGTGGATACACGGCAAGAACTACAGGATTTAGTGAATACACTACGACACTTGGTGATACCGGATACACGGCAACTCCCACTGATGTTGGTGGATACTCTACAACAACAGCCGGGGAGGGTGGATATACAACAACCACCATCGGAGCAGGTGGGCACACAACAACTAGTGGTACCCTTGGATATACTTCAACAGGCACTGGTGGCGTCGAAGACCAATCAACAACAAGTGGAGATGGTGGATTCACGGCAACAACTTCTGGTTTTGGTGAATACACGACCACACCTGGTGCTGGTGGATTCATGGCAACTACGACTGGCGATGGTGGATACTCTCCAACAACAGCTGGGGAGGTTGGATATACAACAACCACCATTGAAACAGGTGGATACACAACAACCAGTAGTGCCGGTGGATATACTTCAACAAGCACTGGTGGCGTCGAAAACAAATCTACAACTATTAGCGATGGTGGACACACGGCAACCACAACCGGTGTTGGTGGGTACTCTACAACAACAGCTGGGGAACTTGGATATACAACAACCACCATCGAAGCAGGTGGGTACACAACAACTAGTGGTACTGGTGAATATACATCAACAAGCACCGGTGGCGTCGAAGACCAATCAAC